>CAODLS012535178.1:0-20275 GCA_948243855.1 Flueggea neowawraea
GCAGTTCCAAAATATCTCCAAGGCTGACCCTTCATTTTCGCTTCCATATCTCCCACCAATAAAGCTGCTGCACCTAATTCTAGGAAATTATGAGTGCTTGCATCCTTAAGATCCCCAGCACGATCACTGTAATACACAACACAGGTCAAAGTTTCTAAGCAACATAGAACTATAAGACCATTATAAACAGCTAACTCTAATGCAAAAGTAAATTGCAAATGCAAGCAGCAATTACTTTTCAGTTGAAGGGAATGATGATTGGTGATCCCCAAGCCAACGCCATTTTAAAATATCAATGGCAATATAGTCACGATCTGCTGGTGCCTCAACTTCTTCAATATTAGATAAACTTGAAACAGGTAAAGAAATAGCATCATTATTCTCTGAAGCTTCTCCACCATTTGCAGGGTGTAATTGTGAATTAAAAGATCTACTTAACAAGGAGGACAGTGTTGGGAGTGACTGTCTTGATGCAGAGGGAGCACCAGCAAAGGCTGCTGGTTGGAATGACCGCCTTGGAATATGTTGAGCCACTAGAGAACGAATGTAATTTAATGATTTTACAAGTGCACCCAATGCAAAACTAGATACAGGCAAAGGACAAGAGTTTGCAGATGTTGTTGTGGCACTAGATTGTTGATTCAGAGATCGCGACCACGGTGGTGATTGCCGGTTAAGGCTACTATCACACTCTATAATCGTGCTAACACAAAATCGATCAATCTGAAGTAATGTCTCCTCACTGGGTTTATAACTGCAGAATAAGAATAACAACTCATAAATAAAACATTAAAGGCAAGTTTGCAGGAAAAAAAAAAGCACTCGCCTAACCATGGACATGGAACCTTTATATGGAGTTTTTTTAGGGCATGGGCATAGAGCCTATACGTTTCACGTAATCCTCCACAAAAAATAAAAGTTTCCAATCATTTTCTCTCCATTTAGGAATTTTTCAAAGAAATAAGCAAAAATTCTCTTGTAATGCATAATAATTTATAATCAGTACGACTATCACTCTCCACATACATGTAAGTTGCAAAATGACATCTATATAATATTCAGAAATATACAAACACACATATTAAACCAAAGAAGAAAGAATGTTTTTTAGGAAACAAAAAAGTACGAAGTTGGCTCCTTATATGCTACAACTCTCAAAACTGAAAATTATGTTTAAAATACTATCCTGAGCAACACAACACAAAGGAAGCTGATGATTGAATCATTCTAAAGTTATGTAAACCAATATTTATTCTAAATCTAGTCTTTAATTGTTCTATCGAGGAATTTTCCACAATGTTATTAGTAATTCAAAGGACTAAAGAAACATGGACAAAAAATTATTTAAAAGAAACAGAATATTAATTAAACATTTGACAATTAAAACTTAAAGACACCATAAACTGAAAGCCAGCCGCAAATGCAGAGAACTTGCTAAGAGATCACTTGACTGTTAAATGACTGTCTATGCCACATTCAACAAGCTAATGAAAAGAAACAGAAGTGTTTGGGTAAGAACAATGTACCGCAAAAGGTATCGCTTCAAAAGAGCTACACATCTTGCAACTACTGCTGGACTGAAACAAATTAAGATAACATCAGTGAAGAAAATATTCACATTATCAAAAATAAAATGGGATCTAAAGCATATACAAACAAGCAATGTTTACAAGATATTAGCATAAATAGTAATGAAATTTCTGAAACATAAGAGCTCATCCTTTTCTCTTTTTTCAATGGTTAAAACTAACTCAAAAGAATATGAAATCCATGAACCAAATCAATTAATCTAGTGAAATCAGCATGAGAAACCTGTGCATTTGCCATATGCGTTTACCTGCGTTCCCTCTCGGCAATTGTGTGTTCCAAAATAACACTATAAGCCAAGTCAGTTGTCGCAGAGGATGCCAAATAGTCCTACCATTGTAAATTGCAATCAAAATGGCATCAAATATAATATTGACTTAGTGGAAGAGAGATATTAATTTTAAGTTAAAAATATAACATTTGAAATGTAAATCCAACAAAAAAAAAAAGAAAACATGAATTCCCTTAAAAATTAAAAATCATTCAACCAACTTGAACTATAGCATATTCGAAACAAGGGAAATGTAGAACAATGAAGAATGTATATGGTTCATCGAAGAAAATAACACAGATTGTATTGAGCAATAAAAATAACAATGAGAAAACAGAAAAGAAGCACTTCAAAATCAGATTCAGTTGAATGAGGTTTAATCACTCGAAAAGTCAAACACATTTAGACTGACAAGTGCTAGTGGGCAGTTGATGGATTTCATCAGATAAAGAAACTGAAACATTGAAAATGGCATGATAATATAGGTGATTGCTAATCGCAAGGAAAAGAAATTCTAATAGAAAAACCAAAATCCAATTGATACAAAGCAATAAAATTTAACTAATAGGATCACTTGTTCACAAACAACAAATTCGAATACCTCCAAATTTAACCCGCCAAGAAATCGATTTTTCAGAGGAAATTCAATCGATTTTTCAGAGGAAATTCAATCATCCAAAAGACCAAAATGTACTAAAACTTTAACACAATTCGGCATAAAGCATATCACTTTAACCTCCATCAGTCCTACTACGTTCCGTAACAAAACAATTTTCATTCTTCTCTCACTCAACCTATCCGAACGAAATTTAAAAAAAACACTTACTCTACAAAACACGAAATCAAATCCTCAATTCCGACCAATTAAACTCAATTCCCAAGATCCAGTTACAAAACTCACCCGGAGAGTTCGAGAAGCTTCGGTCATTGCAGCAGAGGAGGGAGTCCCATGGTGAGAGCTAGGGGAAGAGACAGACGACGGGGCAGACGAGGAGAGGCAGTCAGCGACAGCGCGACGGAGAGGCTCCGGAGGCTTCTTGGCAGAAGAGGATCTCAGCCTAGAAGCACTGGAAACAGGGCCGAGCTGGAGCTGGAGGCGGGCGCTCCCGGGGCCGCCGCCGCCGCTGCGAGACGGACTGAAAGTGGAGGACATGTCGCGAATTGTAACAACAGTGATTGAGATGAGCGAGGGTGAGCTACGTTTTGAGAAGCATTTTTGGAGTGAATGAGATGTGGAATGAGCACTGATTTGATTTAGTTTTTTATTAGAAAAGGGCAAAAAAATGCTTTTGGAGAGGAGAGTAGAGAGTATATTATTAGCTGGCAAGCGCTAACTTAATTCTTGCTTTGCTTTTTTCTGTGTTGTGTTACTGTTAGTGGGAGTTTCAGAGGTGAATGCGTTGTCGTTTTGTTTTCAATGCTATTTGAGGAAATTCACAAAATCGCTATTTTTGAAAAATTAGTTAAAATTAACCATTCAAATTTTACTAATGTAGTTGTAGGTTTTAATATTTTAATTTTATTTATTTTCAGTAATAAACTAGTTTAGAAGTCCGTGTAGTACACGAGTATAGTATTTTATTTTATTTATTTTATGATTAATAAAAATAATTTAAAATTGAATTAAATTTAAATCATATAAAATAAATAATACATGTAATTATACAATTTAATTGTTATAATATAAGAATTATAAAATAATTATGATTAATAGTTTAATGTATCACATTTTATTCGGTATGCATATTAAGTATATTATAATTTTATTAAATAATTTTTTCGTTATGTCAATTCAATCAATTGATCTTAAGTTAGACTGAAGAATATTTTTTTGTATTTTTGTATTTAAATTTTTATTTTAAATAATTGATAATGAATAATTTTTTTTGAAGCATTACTTTTTTTTTATTCAACAAAATAGTTTAGACAAAAAATGGATTGATTTTGTAAATATTTTTGTTATAGAATGCATCTATATAAAATAACTTATACGAATCAAAATTTATCTAATGATGATAGTAACAATCGATAGTGGCTTGTAATTTTATCTTTAATTGTGAATTATTTCTTATGATGAATTTAAAAATATCTTATTTATTTTATTTAAAATATTATTTAAACTATAATTTTTTACAAAATTACAAATTAAATATAAAATTAAAACTAATATGTCTCTTAAATATTAAATGAATTTAGCTCACCTTAATTAATTAATAAATTTGTACATAATAAAAGTACATTTAATTTGTTTAATAAATATTAATTAAATTAATTATATAAAATATTTAAAAAATTATAAATTATCATAAAATTTAAAAAATTAATGGAGAAATTTTAGAGTGTCTTTTGATCTTATTTTTTGATCGAATTCATATACTGTATATAATATGATGATTAATATTAAATTCTGATACATTTCAAAGTATTACTTTCAAATATTACAAAATATTTAAAAAATATGTTCTGAGACACCTCTAGGTGTTCGACGTTTTCAATATCTTAATAATTGGAATGGAACATTTGTAGATGACAAAAATTTTACTATCAAGTTTTAGAGCTTTTACATATATAAAAATTAAATCTAATTCTATTTATTAAAGGAAGAAGAGTCTGTATTATTAAGTTGTAGCCCTTGATGATTACGTTGAATATAGAAAATTCAAAGGAGTATTTGGTTTGTGCATAAGAAATAATGCTATTTGATCAAATAAAATTATTTGATCGAATAAAGAATTGGGTACCAAACATTTTAAGTCAAATAACAAAAATATGAAACTTTTTTATCTTAAAATACGATAATTGCATTGATTATCATCGTTGTTTTTATTAATTTATTATATATTTTCTAATCCTTGGAAGACTATTTTTCTGCTTAAACTAAATTATTATACATATAATTACAAAATTTAATTGTTAAAATATAAAAATTATAAACTAATTATGATTGATAGTTTTGATGTACGACATTTTTTCAGTATATATATTAAGTATGTTATAATTTTATTAAATATTTTTTATATTAATTAAATCAATTGATCTTATGTTACACCAAAGAGTAATTTTCTGTATTTTTATATTTAAATTTTTATTTTATAATATTTATTATAAACAAAAAATTTGGAAGCGTTTTATTTTTTTCTATTCAACAAGATAATTTAGATAGAAAAAATAGTAGGATTTTTTAATATTTTTTGTATAGTAATGGTAGTAACAATCGCTAGTTGCTGTAATTTTATCTTTAATTGTGAATTGTGTCTTTTAATGACTTAAAAATATATTATTTATTTTATTTAAATTATGTTTAAAAACTATAATTTTTTTAAAAAATTAAATATAAAATTGAAACTAATTATATGTCTATTGAAGTTTTCTCATTAATATTTAAACTAAGTTTTAATAATAGATTATTAAATGAATTTAACTCACCTTAATTAATTAATAAATTTATATATAATAAAAGCACATTCAATGTGTTCACTAAAGATTAATTAAAATAATCATCTAAAAAATTATTTAAAAATTATAAATTACCACAAAATTTAAAAAATAAATAGAGAAATCTTAGATAGTGTCTCTTCATCTTACTCTTTGTTTAAAATACTATAGTATATATGATATGATATGATTTTCCTATCGTAATTATTCTTTATTTTAAATTTCATGTTCTGGCATGCATTAATGTTTGTACAACTCTCGTAAAATAAGTTATAGTGAATAATAGGCTTATAATCTATTTGTATTGTAGTTGTTTTCGGTTCTAAAAGATTTAAGGTTCGATTCTTGATAATAACCAATGTATAAACAAGTTATAGTATGCATTAAAATTATGAAATACATGTACTAATTAAATTACCATGTTTCCTTCTTACAAGAGAATTAATATATGGACAAATATTAAGCACATATCCATTCGACAATAAGAAATTATCAATAGGTTTTAGAGTAATGCTTGGTATCTTAATTATTTAGACAACTTAATACTTGTCAATTTATTAAACTATATTTCTCTAAAACAATTGGTTTTAGAAAAAAAAAACTTTTTCAACTCAAACCACATAAATTTCTTCATAGTTTATTTGTGCATAAAACATAAATGTTGCTTTCTTTAAGATCTGTATCGCATTTAGCAGAACATCACC
Organism: Flueggea neowawraea; assembly: GCA_948243855.1. Taxonomy (NCBI): domain Eukaryota; kingdom Viridiplantae; phylum Streptophyta; class Magnoliopsida; order Malpighiales; family Phyllanthaceae; genus Flueggea; species Flueggea neowawraea. The sequence goes on from CAODLS012535178.1 coordinate 5,998, forward strand.
GTCAAATTCTTGGCACTGTCAGACAAAAAATGTGATGATGATCATCGACGGCATTTATGTTGCTATCATTTGATACAACGTATTTCAACCACAGTGTTATTAAAAGATAGCATTAACGCGATCAGTAGTAGTACATGTAGCTAGTTTCATGCGTGCTCATATCTCTAAATTGACGGCTTGTTGTGGCCCCTTTTTGGATATGGTTTACAGCTATCATTCAAGGTCATTTCTTGCTAGTTTTCGCCAATATTTGACAGCCATGAATTCAAAGACCAAACAACCATTTAATTTTCTGTCCAAAAAAAAACAACCATTTAATTACTTGCATATTTCTCACATCATCAGAAAAGAAAAGTGAGAACCCTAAGTTCTTGTTCGTTTTGTTGCTGTTGTCACGAACTTTGGTGTCGTTGTTCTACATGTTCATGAGCATACAGTTCCACATTGGTTTTCTTTTTTGATAAAGAGCGGGTGGCCACCTCAAGATTTACGATGTTTTCCGTTCCAATAAGTACTATCTGATATTTAAATTCTTAATCTTTTGTCAGTAATCCATCCGGAATCAACATATATTAATCACAGAGACAATGACTTGGTAATTTAAATTTGACCAAATTTAATAAACGAAAACTCAACAAAATATTGGCACGAATTAAAATGGCCTTTTGGGGGAAATATAAAGTCAGTATCAATATTTGAGGGCAATGAAGATGACCTGAGTCCAGAAGTTCGGTTGATTACGGCTCTTCCCCGCAACAAACTGTCTGCTGCATAACGCAGGTGATTCCAAAACTCCCCCACTTGGATTAACAACATTGTCGTTATTGTTTTGTAGAGATTACTTTCAAGCTAATAACAATACAACAGAGACATGCAAACGGAATATACGTGAATTGTCTTTTTATGGTGAAGCTTGACGCTCTGAAAGTGGCTTTGCATTCGATAGAATAGTCCCGTACGTAAGTTTTCTTAAAGCATAACAGCTTCAAAATGGCCATGCAAAACGATACTAGCTTTGTAGATAAAGTTGTAATTTGCTTCTTCACTATGATTGGTTCGCTTTCCGTAGATGATAGGCCGAAATTTCGAATTAGTGGATATGCAAATCAAGGTCATTGTTGTTTCACATAATTAATACTTAAATTCCAAAATTTCACAAAAATTTAATTGCATTTTTCTTTTAGTTAATTAAGTAAATTAAATTATAATATATATTTTTGCATCATAATTGTCAAAAATCTCACATTGACTAAATTATTATAGTATTTTGAGTTTATAATCAAGTGAAAATCTTCCCCACAAAATATTTTTTGGAGTGGGTTAAACTCAAATTTAAGATGGTATTGATTACGACATAGAATTTACTGACTTCGAGATTGGTCATTGGTTTTCAAGTCTTGCTGCTTTCTGTTTTAGACAGAAAAGTATGTAGAAAGCGACAGAGAGTACTCTTTTACCTTCCATCCTCCAATGTTCAAACCGATACAATGTTTTATTACATTGAGAGATGAAGTAAGATTAACTCATTGAAAAATCGAAGTCATTGTACTCTTTTTGTACATGTGAAGAGTTATTATATTTGTACACATTTTTTATCTTTTTTGCAGGAGAAATAATTTTACATTCGTACTCATTTTTATATTTATAACGATAAAATGAATAAACTGAAAATAAAAATGACCATGTCCAGTATACATGTAATATACTAATTGAACATATTAAATTTAAACATACTCAAAATAAATTACCATCAATATATTATTCTATAGTAGTAGTGTTGAACTAGAGCTGTTGAAAATTGAATTTGTAGAGACGCTAAAGAAGAAAATAAGATCCACCTAAATCCAGAGTAACTGGCGGAAATGATCCAAACAGATGTTCAAAGCCGTTTTGATGGCCCATTATTTGTCCGGATTCTTCTTTGGGCCTATCTCTAACCGAACACATTATGGGCCGGGCTCGGAATTTTATGAAGCCACGTGGCAGAAGGATATTTATGTAATCTTTTCAGTTATTGTTTAAATAAACCCCCTGAAGCCCCACAAGAAGTTTTCTAAATTTCACTAGGGTTTGATCGAGAAATAAAAAATAAAACAAATTATCACCACCACCACCGCCATCGTATCCTCTGAAGCCATAATCAAATTCAAATGGCAATTTCAGGGATAGGCTTCTCTTGTAGACCCAGCTGCTCTTTCTCCTCTTTCTCTCTCTTTCGCTATGTTCGCAATGTCAGTAGTTAATTAGTTGTGTTTTTTTTTTCTCTTTCAAAATTTGGTGTTGATTTGAGCCATTTTTGCTCATAGTAGTAGTAAGTGTTTCTGCTTCATTTGCTTAGCAGGCCCGATTTATCTCTGTTGCTGCAATGGAGACGCTGGATGAGACCGACCATTTTATCAAACCGGAAGGCAAGTAAAGTTCTCTGGTTTATCATCGATCTCCTTTTTTTTATTATTATTAATTTCTTTGTTTTTTCACTAATTTGGACTATTTTTTAGGTGAATACGTAAATCGGAAGGGACCAGAGTGGAAGAAATTGAGCTCCAAGGAGCTTGGAATTAGTACTTCGATGATTGCCAAGCCTACAAGGAAAGTCCTTGATGCGCTCAAGAAAAGAGGTGCTGAATCTACTTCTTACTCATTAGCTGAATTTTGTTTAGAGTTACAGATGAAGTGCTTGATGTTGATGTGACGATGATATGAACAATTCAGGATATGAGGTTTACCTTGTTGGGGGTTGCGTCCGGGATCTTATTTTAAAAAGAGTGCCAAAGGACTTCGATATAATAACTTCCGCAAAACTTTTTGAGGTTAATTTCCAGTGCTACTCCAGTATTCGTTTGCTATTTCTTCTCCATGACATACCTGTATTGATCGGTGTATATGTTATGACCTGCTCTCGTAACTATGTTCTTCGTGTTATATTTGTTTTTGTTTGATTTATTTCCTGTGGAAGGCCAAATGAATAGGTTTGTTAGGACAAGTAGTAAAGATGAAAACCCAACATAATCTAGAAAGGAAGGAAGTTAGGATTTTCTGGATTTATTGTGAATATCAATGTGGAGATAGTGTAGTTTCTTAACTCGTGTGTTGAATGCCTTTATCCAAGTCAAGTACATAAGACATCCAATAATCTGATTTTCGATTAAGAATTGGAGGCCTCACATATAATGAATAAGATGAATAGTTGATAACTTTTAGGAGTGCATAAATTGAACTATTTTTGTTTCATCTTAGATTTAAAGTTAGCCATAAAATACAATCACTTGCTTTTGTATCAAGATTTCTTGAAGATACATTTTATACTGTTTCTTCATGGTCAATCACTTTTATCATTGTGATACAAACTGTAACATATATGTGTATATCAAATAAAAACATGGGAAGGGGCCTTTGTTAGAATGCAAAACTCTTGTTAAAACTTCCCACGTTTGGTCCCTTAGCTGCCTCCTTGGGGTCCTTCTTTATATCTGTCAATTGTCATACATGATGAGGTTCACTCATTGTAGGTTAAAAGGGAATTTTCACAGTGTCAGATAGTTGGCAGAAGGTTCCGTATATGTCTTGTACATGTTGGGGGTACAATTGTGGAGGTATTGGCTTCTCTTTCTATCTCAATTGTAGTATAAAGCATACTGTTTGGACTGAAATTTGCTTAACTGTTGCTTTTTGGTTGGTGAATCTTTTTGTAGAATGTGATGCTTGCTTATTCAGATATTAAACTTTTCTAATAGGTCTCTAGTTTTAGTACCAATGGACAAAATTTCCGCCATTGCTTAAATTATGATTTTAAAAATCCTAGCGACTGTGATGGCAAGGATTACGTTCGTCAGAGGAACTGTTTGCGGCGGGACTTTACAGTAAATGGGTTTGTATTTGCAACTTTCTAAATTGATTTGGCTAATTCATTCTCAATCTTCTCGTGGAACTTTGCTTATTCTGTGGAGTTTTGACATAATTGTTATTTCTTATATTAAATATTATCAATCATACTTTTAACATGGCTATTTCCTTCTGTGCAGCTTGATGTTTGATCCATATGCAAAATTGGTTTACGACTACGTGGGAGGTCTGGAAGATATTAGAAAAGCTAAAGTGTGAATATAATTCATAGTTTGAATTTATTCTTCTGTGTAAAATTATTACATCATCTCATATCTTCTGTTGGTGTAGGTGCGGACTATCATTGCTGCTAGCACCTCTTTCGAAGAGGACTCTGGTTAGTTTTTCTTGTGTTTTTTGTTTTCTAATTGTAGCAAATGAACAGACATCGATTATGGATATTGGGCACAAGGGAGTTTACTTCTACTCAGCTCTTCATACTCTCATCTCATATTCATTAAGGATATCTTTTGTCACTCTAATCTCTTGCAGCTCGTATTCTTCGTGGAGTGAGAATTGCTGCTCGTTTAGGATTTCGTTTTACAAGGGAAACAGCTCATTTTGTTAAAACTTTTGCGCACACTATATTAAACTTGGGCCAGGTACCATTGTGATTTAAATTGTGCCTATAGCTAGTTTTACATGATTTTTTTTTCCCGTCTCACATAATTCTAGAACCAACACATTCTAGGGAAGGCTTATGATGGAAATGAACTACATGCTAGCATATGGTTCTGCGGAAGCATCTTTGAGGCTGTTATGGAAATTTGGACTGCTTGAGATGCTTTTGCCTATTCAGGTAAAATTTTGGCAATGGAATTCTTATTTATGAAATAATTCTTTTATATCTAATACAGCTTCATTTGCAGGCAGCATATTTTGTTCATGATGGTTTTAGGAGATGTGACAAGAGATCTAATATGCTTTTGGTAATCTTGATACTTACAATTTTCCTAAATTGTTTTGATGCATATTAAGAGTGATAAGCCTAAAAACAGTTTGCCAATAGGTTTAACCCTTTATACTTTTTACAAGATAGAAATGTTAGCGTGAGTTTGTTTCTTCCCTTGTTTCTCTATTTATGAAACTTCTTTCATGAATGCAGTTTCTACACATCGTCGATTGGTTGATAGAGTTCCAATAATGTGCAAAATTAATAACGGAAAGAAAAACCTCAAATCTTTTCCGAACTAGATAATGGTATCCTTATTTAGTCTCTATCTGAAAAAATTGTGAGTGAGTTTTATTTAGATTGTGTTATTAAATCTAGGTTGCTTATTTTCTGGTCATCTTATTAGAAAACTGTTGTTGCTAGACTAATTTGGATTTCTAAAAAGAAGTTTGTTTGTAGATTTTTGTTGTGTTATTCTCTCCAAATGCTTGGATTTGTTCAAAAAACATTTTACCTTGTGACTGCTTAGTGACTAATATATTTGCATCCTTCTGCAGTCCCTGTTTTCTAACTTGGATAAACTTCTTGCACCTGATAGACCGTGCCATAGTAGCTTATGGTAAGATCATTTTCCGCCTTTCTTTTTTTTCTTTGCGTGGAGTTTGAATATAGTATTCACTAAGAAAGCCTTTCACTATGAACTCGGTATAGTTCCATGATTTTCCTTTTGGCACATTATTTCCATTGAGTTTATTTTACCTAGTTGCTTTTCTGTATGATTTTGGCATTTGCTCTGCTTTGTTTGTATACAATATAGTTCAGAATTAGGGGTATGGGTGGGTGAAGTAAAAAATTAATGCAATTTGACATTTAAAATTGAGTTGGGTGCAAGTTCGAATCGTATGTATGATGCTTGACTTGAATAGCCTACAGAATTACTCGATTTCTAACCTCAAATAGCTTTATATATTGTGCACTTTTAATTAGTCTGATATATAATATTATATGTTTGAGCTCAAGTTTGAACATGTTCAAGCACAATTGAGCTTTGCTTCAGGGCGTGGTTTGGGAATTAACTTTGGTGTTGACAAGTACCCGGCAAAATCAAGCTTGAGTGTGATAAATAAGCTTTGATCAAGTTGAGTTAGCAGGGCACCACTTTGACTTAATTATTTTTACATCTGATCAGAATACATGGGAAAATCATTATTTGAACACAATTTGGACAAATGGAACAAGACTCATTCTTGCTTGATTTTTCAGGGCTTTGCTATTGGGGTTCCATATGGCACTATCTGACAAGCCAAGGAATCCCATGGTTGTAGCAGTATTTTGTATTGCTGTCCTCAATGGTGGAGATATTTCTAAAGCAATAAAATTAGCAAGGAACATCACCACGCCACATGATATTAACTTCCATGAATTATTAAAACCTCACAACTTGGACTCCCAAGCATTAGTTGATGAGGTGACTGATCTTGCAACATCTGTTAAACATTCCCTGTCTAAGATGACTGATGAGGATTTCGTCTCTCGGGCAATGGCAAAATACCCTCAAGCCCCATCTTCAGATTTGGTGAGTTACACTTGTGGTTTTCTTTTCCATTTATAACTGAATGATGCATGCTTTTTGCTCGAAATATGTTCTGTGATGTTGGTTGTGGCCTGTGTTGACATAAAGTTTGATCTATGATTAAGAAGATAGCAGTGTATGCCAGATGGTAATATGCAATTTTTAGTGCCTAATTTGTTGTATTTGCATATTCTTCTTTTATCCGACTAACTCTGTAATCTCCGGCTGCAGGTTTTGATTTCTTTTGCGGTGTACTTGCAAGTTTGTAGGATTTTTGTGTGTGTAAAAGACGGTGTAGAAAAAGGATTTGTGCCAAAAAAAGGTGGCAGAATAAATTATGAGTTGTTGGCTCAAGGCAATCTCGCGGAAATTCGTTACGCGTTCGCAAGAGTTGTATTTGATACCGTTTACCCTTTGCGTTTGGCAGAAAGCAACCGTGATGCTGTATAGCATCGCTTGTATATTAGAACTTGGAAGTCGAATGAATGGGATGGTTTACTGAAGAAAAAAGCTTCTTTCGTTCTCGCATTTTTTTTTGGCCGGGAAAAGGTCCTTGTTATATTTGTATCTATATCTGTTTATGGATCACATAAATTAGCATAATGAATCTTTGGATGATCGAGCAACGACACCATGAGTTTCCTGTTTAATCACAAGTTTTTCTACATTGATTTTCGTGGAGTTTGAGCTCTTGGTTTTTAGTATTAAAGACGGCTCTAGGGTGGCCAAGCACACTAGACTACAAGCTGGTTGGAAATTCCAAGTTGGTTTGAGTTCGGTTCTAATGTCTATGGGAGCTTATTGAGTTTGATTTTAAAGTTGGGTTTAATAATGAGTGAAACTTGAGTGTTAGAACTAATGTAGCAGTCAAGCTGAAATGCGTAAAAGATCTCAACAGATTTATTTAATTTATCGAAAATAAAATGTTGAAAAATACATTAAATTGCAAAAGAAAATTGGTAACCCTATCATTCATTTAGCTAAATATAATGATTTTGCGTACTCTTTATGTAAGACACATTTTCTTGTCTTATTACGAAGCTATCCTGTTAATTTATCAAAACACCCCTAAAAATAAGAACAGTGTTGTAATTTGCTTTCATTTAAGGCAAGAAAACTTGTGTCGAATGAAAACACTGAACTTATTGGACAGAAATTCAAGCCTCTGCAGGAGGAGTAAAGCCACCGGTAGTCGGCCTACGGGGAGAAAAGACAAGATTGAATTGTTAATTGATTGAAATGGTTTTGCATTGTTGCTGATATAAACACCAAAATTTGGGAAAACTAAAGCAGAACACAGAGATACAATCCAAAAAACACTTTGGAAGCATCGTAGATGACCCATTGAACGCCTGTCGGAGTTCCGATCATCACTATTCGGAGAGGCAATCCTCGAGTGAACAGACCCGACAGTCCCAGATTCTTCACAGCCTGCAACATCATATACGGCATTAAGCATGTTTTCAACGAATAACATTTGTAATCGGTTATATGTTATTCACTAAAACGTATACTTCTTAAACTTGTACAAAAAAGAGATTAAAGAAGTTTACTCACGTCGCCAACGGTTGCTCCCTTAGCATTGTTGAGGAAAGACACCATATTATCAGCAGGATGAGAAACAACAGCACAGAAAACACCGGCTGCGTATCCCCCAACTACACTCACTCCAAGCTGCAAAGTATTGCTGCATTCACTTTTTGGTCTTGGAATTGCATGCTTGTATATTAGCTCCACAAAATTCTCGAATGTTGCAAATTTCATCATCGTATCTGCAACAGACAAATTTTGATCATCAAATCATTCTGACCAACAAAACAATAACAGACACTACAGGGTTATCAATTGAATGTGAGAATGAAATGGTAACACATACATGGTATCTGTCGACCCCAAAGAGGAACAAGCCCTTTGTATAACCTGACAGGCAAAAGAAAACATTCATCACTTCTGGTTTCACATACATCCTGCGGTTCAGGGTTCGATCCTTTGTAACAAAAAACAATTCTTAATAACAAAAGTCACAAAGTCAATCAATTCGATTAGAATCTCTTACCCAAGATAGCCTTCTGATCTGACGAACTTGGGAAGCCCATCAGTCAAGCCCCGGGCAAAGCCAGGCTGAGTTTGAAGCCGAACCTTGACAGCCTCCATGGGACAAAGAGCCACGTCAGCAATCACTTCAGCAGATGCAGAACCAGCCAGATAAATCAGGGTCTTGTACTTGGCTGCATACTCTGGTCCAGCAATGTCAGAGTAGTATTTCTTGAAGAACTCGTAGAGCCCGAATTTGCAGGCACCCTGAGCACTGTAACCAAGCGGTGTAGGCACCCATCCCTTGAAGAAACCTCTAACTCCTTGCTCCTTGAGCAACACCCCGAACCCAGATGAGATGTTCTTGTGCTTTGATGCATCAATTTGAAATATTCATCACTATTTACGTTAATGCTAAAATGTCAGACTCCAAGCAGGATTAGCAATTGGTTGGTATTAGTTAAAATTTTGCCTGTGTTTTGATCAAGTTTGAACTTTAAAGGACGACGGCGGGTCATCTTTCTAAAATACTATTCCTCTTCAGAAGGGTCAACACGTGCAACTCTGTCAACAAAACTCGAACTGAAAAGTATTTTTAACTAAGAGAAGGTTCTGCATTCTATGTTGACTAGAACAGGCAAGTCAAGACCAGTTTTCATCGACGGGAGAATTAACATCTCTTTACGATTTAGCACATAGCACATGATAGATTGCATAACAGATTTGCAGATAGCAAAAAAAGTTGTGAAATTAACACGATTTTTAAACTATATGCTAAAAACATGTTAAATGATAAAATCAGTTAAAGAAAATGTAAACTTCGGCAACAACATGCCATAAAATGGAATCAGAAACAATAATTAAGAACCTGCATATTGCATTTAACGACATCAATAGGAGTGACAGCCGTGTGAGTGAGTCCACAGCTAAACATCCCACCAGCCGTGCAGGCAGCATAGAAAGCAGGGGTGAACAACTCAATCTTCTCATTTGGTGCCGGAATCATGAAACTCTTCGTGACCCTTCGGCCGCGCCGCCTCCTCCGTTGGGTGGTCATGTCATAGAAACATACGATGACTGGTGGAATCCATGATTGTTCTTAACTAAACTATCCAAACCAAAGTCTCTTTCAGATGAAGACACAGTGGAAGCTGGGGAATATAGAAGACTTGGGATCAGAGATTTGCGAGAGTTGTCTGAAATTCCCATTTTTGTGTAAAGATCGAAACCTTTTGTCTGTTTAGACCATCTCCAACCAACTGCATTTTGCAGTAAACAGTGCAAAATGCAGTTGATTTTTTTTCCAATTCAGCACCAAATTGCAATAGCAATTTGGGTACAAAATACTGTAACAATTTAAATTTAGGTCGTTATAATATTTATTGTATTTATTTTTTATTATTTTAATGAAATATTAATTTATATTTTATAGTTTTAAATTATGGTATCTTTATATTTTTAATTAATTAATATATTTATAAGACTAAAATTAAATTTAATCAATAATTAAATTTAATTAAAAATTATAATTAAAATATAATTAAATATGAAAAAAAATTAAAAAATTATACAAAACTCGTGCTCGACAAATTTAAGCCATGAACACATTTATAACAATGTAATTTAATATCAATGAAAATATTCTACCATAATAAAATTAAACTTTTAATTAAAATATAAAAAAACTAATTCAAAAAGATAAATTAATTTGTCCAAATTAAAATTTAATAATTTGATTAGTTTTACGTGTGCATGTAGTTATAAATTGTAATAAATAAAAAATATATTTTTATCTAAATTTATTTTATTTTAATTATTGTATTACGAGCTATTTATATGTTATTAAATATATCAAAATATTTTTTGATCGAAAGAATAAGTAAAATAATTAAATATAGGTGTAAGTTATTGAATAATAATTAAAAAAGAGGTGTGAAAAAAAATATGCTTAGAATATTTTATTTAGTATTAAAAATAGAGTAGATGACTTGAGTGACTTTTACTATAGTTGTTGTATTTTGATGTTTGTGGTTGGAGATGGTCTTAGGATATTTGCCACCAACTGCATTTTGCAGTAAACAGTGCAAAATGCAGTTGGTTTTTTCCTCCATTGCAAAATAATGTTGCGATCCAAATTTGGATTGCTACAGTATTTACTGCATTTGTTTTGTTATTATTTTTTTATTTTTATTTTTTATTGTCTTAATAAAATATTAATTTATATTTTGATAGTTTTAATTTTTTGTTATCTTTGTATTTTTAATCAATCAATATATTCACAAGGCTAAAATTAAACAATAATTTAATTTGTTTAAAAATTATAATTAAAATATAATTAAATATGAAAAAAAAATTAAAAAATTGTATAAAACACATGCTTTGCAAATTCAAACCATAAACACATTCATAACAATGTAATTTAACATCAATAAAAATATTCTACCATAATAAAATTAAACTTTCAATTAAAATATAAAAAAATTAATTCAAAACGATAAATTAATTTGTCTAAATTAAAATTTAATAATTTGATTAGTTGTACTTTTAATGTGTAGTTAAAACTTTTATGTATGCACATAGTTATAAAGTGTAATAAATAAAAAATATATTTTATCCAAATTTATTTTATTTTAATTATTGTATTACAAAAATATTTATGCGAGCTATTTATATGTTATTAAATATATCAAAATATTTTTTGATTGAAAGAATAAGTGAAATAATTAAATATAGGTGTAATTTGTTAAATAATAATAAAAAAAGAGATGTGGAGAGGAATATACTTGGAATATTTTATTTGGTGTTAAAAATAGAGTAGATGATTGAAGTGACTTTTGCTATAACTACTGCATTTTGGTGAAAACTTATTACATTTTGGTGTTTGTGGTTGGAGATGACCTTAATGGGTTTTTTTTGCTCTTTCTTACAAAATTAAAGAGAGCAAGCGATGAAAATGGAGGAATTTTTGGCCACTAAGGAAGTTGTTGTCGAAATGTTTGTTTTTCAAATGTACCGTATTTGCCTTCACTTTTGATTGCGCTGCTTATAAGCATCCACTGAGAGAAAAAATAGAACTGGAGAAGAAAAATAGAATTGTTACAAGAAAAGGGAGTTTTTTTTATTATATCTGAATTGATTCTTGCTACACTGATTTAACAGCAAGACTAAGATAACTATATATAGACTAATACATTCATAGTTGTTACACAAATTAAGGAAGGAAAAGATTACTATTCTATCTCCACAAATTCAACAGCTAAATAATGACAAATATATAAGAAATATCAAATATAGTTGTCAATTAGTTGGAGTTTCCTTCATCTGTTGAATTACCATTTACGTAGGAATTTGTTGCATTTTGGAATTCCTTGTCACCAACCATATTTCCTTTGATATTTATGTGAGTATGATCATCCTTATCACTCCATAATTTGTGGGATTCCTTATCACTCCGTAGACTCACATTATTGATGCTAAAATGAGGTTGTAGGTTGCTATATCCCCCCGTAAACTGAGCCTGGCTGAAGGCACAGTTTGTTGCGAAAATATGCAAGAGCAACTTTGGGGACATGTTTAGTAAATATACCAGCAACCTGGTTATCTGAGGACACATGTTTAGACAATGAATCCAAATGCAACTCGTTCACGTACAAAATGGTAATCCAACTCGATTGTTTACTTCGAGCATGAAAGATAGGATTAATGGTCATGTATAGAGCACTGATGTTATCGCAGTAGAGGACTGGTGGAGATAAGAGTGATATTCGAAGATCTTTAAGAATATAAGTGAGCCAGTTAAGTTCGACAACAATATTAGCCATAACACGATACTCAACTTCTAACTGGATCTAGAGATTGTGTGTTGTTTCTTTGCACACCAGGAAATGATATTTGTGCCAAGAAAGGTGCAGTAACCGGTGGTAGACCGCCTTGTGGTAGGGCAGCCAACCCAATCAGCATAAGAGAAGGCAGACAATTCAAGAGTTGTATTGGAAGAAAGGTGTAGACTAATGTCAATTGTTCCTTTCAGATATCGAAGAATTCGTTGAACCAATTTCAAATGAGCCACTGTAGGAGCGTGCATGAATTGCGAAACATAGTTGACACTGTAGGACATATCTGGTTTCGTGAGAGTGAGGTATTGGAGAGCACCAACAATTCCACGAAAGTGACTAGAATCATCAAAAGGAATAGTATCTGCAACAATTTTGGATTTGACCTTCAAATATGTACTCATGGGCTTGCAATGAAGCATATTGGAACGTTCAAGAATGGTAAGTGCATAGTGTGATTGGGATAGATGTAATCCATTTGTTGTAGTAGAAATCTCAAACCAAGAAAATGATGCACCGGTCCTAAATCTTTCATAGAAAATGTTGGATCAAGGGTGATCAACATTAAGGTCCTTTTATGTTTTGATGATGGACAAAATTGAGTTGGATTCTTGAGCATTTAAACACGATCGTTATTACCTCACTCGAGTAAAAAAGAGTTTCAGGGGCTGCAGTTTTAACTACTCACTCGAGTAAGCAAACATAGTCACTCGAGTGATCTAATGGGTGGATCACTCGAGTAAGCAAATATCGTCAATCGAGTAATCCATGGTTCCAGACTGTAATGGCTAGTTTATCAACTCCAACGGTTATATGACTTTGAATGGCTATAAATACATCAAGGAATGGTAGAAAAAAGTGGATGATCATATGAATTCAAGTCCCAATCATTTTCATCATTCACCTCACTCCAAAACATCAAAATCAAGCTAGAGAGAAGATCAAAAGCATCAATCAAACACATGTACTCATAGCATAGAGCTTTTATTTTTTGTAAATATTTTGTAAACACTTTAAGAGTGAGAGAGGTTTGTTGTGAACCTAGAGAAAACAACATTGTGAGGCTTTAGAGGTGTGAGTCATAATCAACCTTGTTGGTTTTAGAGGTGTGAGCCGCAATCAACCTTGTTGGCTTTAGAGGTGTGAGTCGCAATCAACCTTGGTGTAAGACTTTATTGGATTGAGCCGGAATCAATCTTCGATATAGTGAAAATCCTAAATGAGATTTAGGTAGTGGACGTAGACATGGTTATTCAAACCACTATAAATCTTGGTGTTGTTTTCTCTCTTACTTCAACTCACTTCCGCTCTCCAAACTTAACTAAGGCATCCTGGGGAAAATTCTCCAACAGAAAACTCAAGGCTTAATATTTGAATGAATGAGTGAACAATCTGTGTAAATGATCCTGTAAGAAGCATATCATTGACGTAGAGAAGTAAAACAAGTAAACCTTGAGTAGAATGAAAAACAAACAGAGAATGATCAACCAAACTACAAAAGAAACCATATGATCCTACAAAAACACAAGACAGTTTTAGGATCAAATTTATGATTTCTTGTATCTCATGTTTATGGAAAACATTTAGAACCAAAAATTTGAAGTGAGGTGTAGTCAGGGTGAGCTCCATGTAACATGAAGTATGGAGTGTCAAATTGAAGAGACGATAATGGTAATCGATTAAGAAGGAAAACTGTTGTGGTAAAAGCTTCCACCCATAAAGAAAGAGGTGCATTACTAAGGAACAACATTGTCATACCTAATTCGCGTATAATTTTGTGCCTTCTCTTAACCATACCTGTTTGCCCTGGAGTATAGGGGCATGAAATCTGATGAATAACACCTGTTGCAAGAAAATGTGACGATAATCTAGAGTTAACAAGCTTTCCTCCACCATCTGAGTGGAAGATTTTTATTTTTTTATTGAACTGTCTTTCAACATACTGTTCAAATGCTAAATAGGTAGCAAAAAAATCAGATTTGTGTTTCAATGGAATAATCCAAGGATACTTTGAAAAATTATCAACTAAACATGCATAAAACTTAAACTTGCCAATAGATAAAA
>CAODLS012535358.1:0-17552 GCA_948243855.1 Flueggea neowawraea
GAATAAACCCATTTCATTCAAACACGAAATCTCCCAAAATTGAAGTTAAAATCCAACCTTAAACACCCTTAATCTAACAATGTTTAGCTCCCTTAAACACAGAATGAACAAATCTGCACTCAACACTCATTTTTGTAAAAACCCTAGATGAGTGAATGCAGAACAGAAAATGAAGATGAGAAGGAATTATCAGCCATTTCTTACATCAAGGAAGAAAAAGGATGGATGGAAGAGCAATGGGAGAGGAAGAGAACTGATCTCCAAAGTAATTCCGGTGGTTGAAGGAGTAAATGCCGAGAATGTGTTAGTTGGGGGTATTTATAAGCCCTTGACACCGAAATGCTACGTGGCATGCAAAATGGCCTAGCAAAAAATCCTACGTGTGTTGTACCTCCTTCTACACACATTGATCAAGGTTTACGTGCGTAGATGAAGCTTTAGTGTGCATAGATGGCAGATCTAGTGTTTCCTCAACTCTCAAATCTAGAATCAACGTGCATTTTACTCTATGCAAAACTTATGCAATGCACGTAGATGGTCGATCTGGTGACCTCTCCTTCTTGTATTCATCTTCAACGTGTGTTCTACTCGAACAATGCACGTAGTTACCACTCTCACTCATGGTCCAAGTTTTAACGATGTTCAACGCACGCAAAACATCACCCGCACATGCTCACACCCTTAGGCACATTTGCGGTCCAACTCGAACACTCGTCTATATGCGTAGAATCTCTTCCAATGCACATAGATGGCTTTCAGCGTGTCTTGCACGCTTAACTCAGCCTCCAAAGCATTCTCACTCAATACTAACACTTTGAAACCTTATTTACCTCGAAGATTGTATGAAATACTACCAGATTTTGGTTAGAACTGATGAGGTATTACACTTTCTTCTTTCTTTTTATCTAACCCAATTTCCTCTCTTTCCTTTTATTTAATGAAGAAGATTATATTTTACAAACCAGATCTCTCTCAATCTCGATCTCTCTTCTTTCACTTTCTCTATCTTTCTTTCTTTCTAATCCCGATTTCCTCTCGTTTCTTTTATTGAATGAAAAGGATCAAATTTTGACGGCTAAAGAAAGATATGGGCGGTTTGACTGATTTTGCAGAGGCATGTCAACAAGTAAAGAGAGGATAAAGGTTTGTCCCTTATTCTACTTTTTTCTTTATTTATTCTAGGATTTTATTTAAATGCTTGAATAGTGAATTTGTGTTTTTGGAGAAGTTAAGGAAAGAGAAGATAAAGAAGCTGAGTGTTGTTAATAGAGCCAACACTTTCACTCACTACTTCTAGTAGCAAGATATTCAAGCTTGTTTAAAAATTGTTTAGTGTTTTTTTATTGTATATTTTTTTAATATATATATAAGTTTTACATATTTTATAACTTGTTTAAGATTTGTCTAAAATTTGTTTGGAACTTTTTTAGTATTTTTTTCATTGTATATTTGTTTAATATATATAAGTTTTACATATTTTATAACATTTTTAAGATTTATTTAGAACTTATTTAGTATCGGTTCATTATATATTTGTTTAGCAACAAAGCAATAACAAATCAACATAAAATCACCAATAACAAATCAAAAACAAACCAACAATAAACCAATAATAAACCAACTACAAAACGACCTCATTTTGATAAAAAAAAAAGTAAACATAATGCAAACAGACGGGGTGAATTGGAAATAACGGAATCGTGAATCAGAAATATGACACTGTGAATCGATAATTATGAAAATGTGAATCAGTAATATATATAACCGGACTATACGGAGCAAATATTGTATAATAAAGTAGATGAACGGTGTAATTTCCTCTTCAAGAAATGGAGGGGAAATTTTAATATTTATACTAAATTAAAATTTAGAATTTGACTTTTAGCATGCACCAAACCTATTTTAACAAATACAAACATGCTTGAAACATCTTGCAAAAATACCAGATTTTTAATGGACTGAGAAATTGACCAAGAATTTGAGATATTTTCATGAAAAATGGCAATATTTTCGGTAGAAATTGATCTTTTCGAGAAAAAGATAAATTCCAATGGAGAAAAAAATATGATCTTTTAGAATGTATCTGGTAGTATCCAAATGTATCCAATCATAATTTTTTATATAAAATTTGATTTAATAAATTTTTGATATAATATTTTTTAAAATTAAATGCCTCCAAATTACAATTTTTAATATAATTTTTATAATTTTTTCGATAGTCTCTAAAATGTATACAAATATCAATTTTTTATAGTATCCAAATTTTAATTTTTATATAGTTTTTTAGTCTTCAAATATATCCAAATATCTCCAAATGTATCTCTATGTCTGCACAAGTATTCAAAATATGAAATTTTGTATTTATAAAACCAAATTAAACTCACTTATTTGTTTTTTTACAAATTTATAAATGTATCCAAATATCTCTTCAAGTCTCCAAAATGTATCCGCAAGTATCCAAATGTATCCGTCCCTGCACAAGATTGAACAAATACAACCATTGGCAATAATGTTAATTCAGAATAATTAAAAAAAGTAGTTAGGGCTTTCTCCAACCATAGCCACCACTTTTTGAGTGTCACCACCACTTCCAACTTCCATTGTTCATCCTCTTCCTCCACTAGTGACGACGGCACTAATCAGGACGACGACCATGGAAGCAACGGACAACGACAACGACTTCTTTCACATTTGAGATCTTCTACTCCTCTCGGACGAACGACTACAGCCTGGGCGGCGCAATGACGGTCGTTATGGTGAGACTCTCGATCAATGGCGAAAGCGTGGCGGAATGGTGTAGCGAAGCATGACCACGACTATTCTTGGACTAGTCGTCAATGGAGATGGGGCGTTACAGGCTTCATCAGAGGTAGACAAGGGAGGAGAAGAAAGAGAGAGACAGAAAAAGAACCGGCAGAGGAGAAGATGAGAGAGGGTGGCGGCGGCTAGGGTTTCGAGGTAGAGAGGAAAGATAAGAGAGGGTTATGGTTTGTTTGGAGAAGGGAGGGAGAGACGAAGAGAGAGAGCCAGAGGAGAGAAATGATGAGAGAGAAAAATTGACAAAATAAAATGAAAATTGACTTTTATTTGATCAAATCTGATATTTTTCAACTGAACAATTAAAAAATATGGTGTCCAAATGACTGAATATTAAAATATTGGTATTCTAGCAGTCAAAAAATTTTGTCTTCGTTTTAGTCAAAATTTAAATTTTAATTTGAATAACTGACATAATTAAGTCGAAAGGGAGGCCGTCACTAATAGCCCTCATGTTGGCCCAAAGAGAAACTGAACTGGAATGAAATGGAGCCCAACAATAAGAAACCCTCATCATCTTCACCCTAAAATCCCTAATTTATCACTCAGATTTACCGCCGACTCTTCCTTCCTCCACAGCCCGTATCATCTGCACAGCTCAAGCAACAGGCATGTCTTCGAGAGCTGCTGTGAAAGAAACTGAGCAGCCTGTCTCCACCGAGGAGATCGAGAAGAAGCTTTAGGTCTCACTCTCTTCTCCATTTCTCCTCTTCTTTTTTTTTTAAAAAAAATTTATCAGTTGATATTTTTTATGCAACTTCTTTTGTTATTGAGCAGCTTGATGAGCCTTTATTTGAAGACGTCAAGGAAGACGAGAAGGACGAGGACAACGACGATGATGAAGAAGATGACAAGGAAGATGGGACCCTGGTGGGTTTTCATGCTCTTCTTGTTGGGTTTTCGATTTTTTCTTTTGGTATCTAAATTCGAATGACGTAGTTATGATATATTTTAATAATTCTGCGTGCTTCTTGTTATGTCGTACTTTTGCACTGCGTACTGGTTTAATGCTCTTTCTGTTTTCATTTTGTTGAGTTCACTTGTTCTAACTGTTGTTCTCATATGGTTTATTCTTTCTGTTAGCTACGTGGACTTAATTTTGGCTTGCATACGTCTGTATTCTCATTTCCTTCACTTTGAACTTGCTTTAGTTTGGATTAATGTTCTGCTTGAATTATATAGTTTCTGTTTATTTTTTCTTCTGGTGTTAAGATTCAAATTGTTTATTCATGGCGCTTTGATTAATCAAGTTAACTTTCTGGAATTAGTTAGGACAAATTACTAAAATTGTTATTTTTCTCTTACATTTTTAGCTGAAAATTGTGACGGAAGCAAGACGTGAAAATGGTAGAGCTTATGCTTTCTGTTTTTCTTAGAAGAGATTTTCTCTATATTCAAAGCAATGTGGTCTACTTATTTCATTTCTTCTGTAAATGCTACCTAATGTTGCTAACCATAGTGTGTATTTGTTCGTTTGGGACAATTTTTTAGTGGAAATAAGCCGTTCTAGTGTGCAGAGGTTGGGTTTTGTTGGGTTACTTCTGTTTGACATCCATCCTATGTGTAGGAAAATGTCCAATTAAATAATTAAACAATATATTTTTGTTTTATTTCTTGCCATGCCAGCAATTTATAATATATGGAATGCTGTTTGCAAATTTAGTTGGAGTTTATGCTATTTTGGTCATTAATGTTAGAATTTTTATTTTGGTCATCTTTAGAGTAGTATTAGAAGTTCTAGATGTGTTTTGTTTTTTATGTTTGGAATTCATTCCCAAGTCATTTATCTAGGTAATGTGCAGGTGCAAATGGAAGTTCTAAGCAGAGCAGAAGTGAAAAGAAGAGTCGTAAGGCTATGTTGAAGCTAGGGATGAAACCTGTTACTGGTGTTAGCAGGGTGACAATCAAAAGAACAAAAAATGTGTGTTTATCTTTCTTGAAATTTTGTCGTTGATCTTTCTTTATGATTTGTGAATATAAACCAACTATTTCTGGTCTTCCTGTCAGATATTGTTTTCTTTTATCAAAACCCGATGTCTTCAAGAGTCCAAATTCCGAGACCTATGTCATATTTGGTGAGGCTAAGATAGAGGATCTGAGCTCTCAGCTTCAGATACAAGCTGCCCAACGGTTCAGAATGCCAGACATGGCCTCCGTCTTGCCGAAATCTGATGCATCTACCGCAGCTGTAGCAGCACAAGCAGACGAAGAAGAGGAAGATGTTGATGAAACTGTGTTGAGCCTCGGAATATCGATCTGGTCATGACACAGGCTGGGGTTTCAAGGGGCAAAGCTGTCAAGGCACTCAAGGCACACAATGGCGACATTGTTAGTGCCATTATGGAGCTTACCACTTAGTGGCGTAACTCTATCGCCACAGTTCGTGTTGATGAGCACTTGGAATATGTGCTTGTGATATTGGCTTACCTATATCTTGTGGCTATACTGTTTTTTGTTATCTGTCCAACTTGAGAATACTTATCAGTTTTGTTTTCTGGTAGCGTCAGTGAGATCATCTTGTTGCTCTTATGCGGTGTTTAAAAAGTTTTGGCTGTCTCATCTCATTTTATCTTTCTCACCAAAAGGCGGGATAATCAGTTGATGACGCTGAAAAGATAAATTTCTTGCTTGCCGTTGTTATTTAAGCTGCTACCACGGTATAGTGAAGACCTGCTTGCTAAACTCGGAAAGTTAATGTTTGGTTCGGAGGAATTGAATTAAAGGAAATTTTGACTAATTTTCTCCTCAAAAAATCTTTTACTAAGTGGGGCTGATAAAAAAAATTCTGGGGAATTTATTTCTTTAGAAATCAATTATTTGAACCAAATAAATACTAAATTGAATAATAACATGTTGGAAATAACGGTTTTCTTATGAAGGGTTAACTGAATACGGTTGGTCAAGATGTGAATTGGGATTATGGATCGAGACCAATTGACAAGTCTAATTGAGATGAGCTCATAAGACTCATGTGCTAAGCACATTGGGCTTATAACCCCGTTAGGTCCATAAGCCCAATTGAAAATGAGGGAGAGAGGGAAAGAAGGAAAAGAGAGGCTCATTCTTCCTCAATGTCACACCTCTCTCCACTCGTCCTTAGTCCATCGATAGTTCTAATCCTGCGTGGCATTTAGACTATGAAACAGATGAGCACTCCCGTCGACTTTCCGACCGTGGTTTGCTCGCAAGACTAACATCAAATCTGATCCTGACCTCCGATGTTCGCTACTGGTTGAGTCGAGCTTCTGCTGAAATCGAGATTAGTAAGTCTAACATTTTAATTATACTGTTTATTTGTTAAACCGGTATGCTATTCCTTCATTGGTATCAGAGCCAATGACCTGTTTTGAATATGTTTCAAAAATATTGTTGGTCTCCGTCTAGAATGCCTGCTAGATTTTTGTTGTATTTGACTTTATGTCTGTATCGTCGTTTTTGGTTCGAGTCCATTAGGAGCCAAAGAAATGAAAGTTGGATTTTTGAAATTCTGACAAAAGATATGAGATCATTGACCTTGAAAATGTAACCTTCCCAAATTTCTTCATGAAATTCATTAGGAAGGTCGTCAAATAAGCGAAAACCTGATCGAAAAATACTGAGTGAGAAGCTTTCAGATTGTTTTTTCATTTGATCTAATAAGGCGACGTGGCGCATCCTTATTGGCTAAACGTGGACCAATCAGAACGCACCATTTGGAGTGCATGGCAATTTCTGATTAGCTGAAGAAAACCAACGTTGCGACACGTGGCAGATACTATACCAGTCAAAGTTGACTGAGTGAAAACGTGGACCACTAACATCAAGACACATGGCAAATAAGACATGTGGGGCCGTATGCTGGATGCCATGTGGCACAATGATGTGGACGTCATGTCATCAATTGTGACCAACCATTTTTCGCAACGTGGCAGCCACTTCAGCATCACATGGACGACATGTGGACCATTCACTGTGTGACACGTGGCTGTGAGGACATGTGCAAACACCATGCCTCAACATGTGGCAGAAACGGAGTGGTGAGCGTGGAAGGCGCATGAGTAGGCGCGTAGATGCTTCTAGTCGCTTGTGCGGCTCGTGAAAGTGCGTTTCGCCTTCTTTTTGGCGCGTGTCGGATCTTGACACATGTCCCGGCCACCAATTTTTGTGATTTTTTTGGAATTGTTGGTATATTTTTCACAATTTTTTGAGTTCCAAAACTATTTTTTCTCAATTTTTGAATGTAAAAAATTGTTGAAAAATTGTGCTTTCTGCCAAGAATTATTTTGAAAATTAGTTTTCAAAATAATTGATTTGAAAATGTGTAAATATGATTCTTATTTAGATAATTGAAATGATATTTCAATTATTTGGGTAATATGTGAATATATATATACCCATTTTATTTGTAATTTATTATAAGTAAACGAATAAGATAAGACCATATTGCATTAAACGAAGTGCAAATTAAGGAAGAATTTACACGACTTCCAAAAGAGAGTATGTTTGAAAGGTGGTGGTCACAGTGGGTAAGTGTCCATACTAGAATTTCATGGCAACATGATCCCCTAAGTATCATTGAAAGTCACTTAGAGATTCTAGAGAGTGAAAACGAATTGAAATTGGAATGTCCAATATTAAACCATGATTGAAAAAGAGATCATGAGAAGTGGGTCCATCCACTTTAAGGTCGTATGATTAATAGAATTGTTAATAAGTTGACACGACAATTTATTAATTCTATTGTAACACTTTGAAAAATGTCCATTGTGTATCCAATTGGCAACATATGCTTAATATTATATTCGTGTAGTATTATGATGAGGATATTTGAAAGCATTATTTGTGTGTTGATGCTACCCAATGTTAACTTACGTGTGTTAACATTGAGATAAATTATTTGGATTGCATGTTGGTTCAATAAATAATGTTGATTCTATTTATTGTTTTGACTTATTATTGTGTTGATTTGCCTTATTTTAATATGCAATATTTTTATACATTGAATATATTGTCCAATTATTGAGTTTGCCTTAATAATTGAGATAACCAACATGAATTCCCTAAGTCAAGTGGACTTTAAAAGTGAATCTAAACAATTATTATTTACTGTTTATGAAATTTAATATGGTATAGTTAATTATCAAGACTGAGATGGTAAATATACACCTAGTGTATATTTTGATTCAAAACTTAATAAGAGACTATGCTAGTTTAATTTTTGATTGGATAGTAAATATATGTGTATTGCTATGAATTGCTTATGTGCAATTATGTCTTATTGTTTGTCATATTATTTATTTTACTCACTGCTGAAGAGTCGATTGATGCTGAGCTATTACGAGAACATATGTTGAGATATGTTGAGCTTGGGCGGCAACAATTGTAAATTCTAGATTATAGAAATCTAGCGTATACTCTAAGAGCGAAAGTTCGTGCCCTATTGAACTTGGTTATGGCCAAATTCAATGAGTAGAATACCACTCATTATATTTTTTGACTAAAATGTCTGTCAAACGTGGAAGTAAGGAAATTCCACCAGATCTATTATCTTATTAGTGCAAAGGATGATGTAGTCACTTGGTTTTTTTACAAGTATCAAAATGCAATATATTTGCAAATTACATTTAAGGAGCAGTTAGTTAGCAAGACACTAACTTAGCTCGTGGTCTTTGACCATCAACTTTGATACTTGTTATAAGTGTCCTAATCATGTGAGTAAAGACAAAAAACCTATATGATTAGAGAACTAGTGATATTGGTCATAGATTGATCAATAACGAGGTCTAAAAATTGTTATCCACTTCTTACCTAGAAGTTAGGAGCAAATGGAGTTGCACCTAATCCACGCTTATTATCTCAAACATGAGATCGTGAGGAATTCAACAAGATCTTATTTTATTAGATGAATTCCAATACAAAGGTAAGGAAAGGTTTAAGAGCCTAAACATTAAGAAGTGGAGACTAGATAGATTTTTGAAGAGGTTCTTGAACATGAACAACGTCGACATTTTACAAATAAAATGTTAACGACCAAAGGCACATCACATGTAAAAAGATGCACCTTTGAGAGTATGTAGCTCAAACTCAAGCAAGTAAGAAGAGTTGTCTTGTTTCTCTATTGAATTTAGTTGTTGGCTGATGATTTATTTAATTTTAAGGATCCACACAATGAAGTTTTGGCGTGACTTCATCAAACACCAACTAGTTCTAAAAATGAACAAGTTGAGCATGCAAGCTACAACTCGAAAGTGGGAGTTTAAGGAATTGGCATGAGCAAGCTAATATTGTTCAAAAGTCAAACCTTGTCTTGCAATAAATTGTGTCACTAACTTATTGAAGTTTGTCTTTAATTCATGCTCTAACAATAGCGATATTTGTTAGGCTGTGTTTGAGTGGGTTACTACTTCGGCACTAAAAATGGTTTCTTAGTTAATGTAAATAACCTGACTATTGGAAAACTTAGTTTTCATTCTTGCTACTTCACTTAGTTATGAGGAATTATGTGAAGTTAATGCACGCAACTCGACCACATTGGCAAAATCAGATATGTCGATTAGCTCAAGTAGGAGTATTAGACAATTGTGAAAGTTCAAGTTGTCTAATTGTGAGCATTGCAAAAAGGAATACTAAAGAGTATAAACCATTTTGAAAGACATTTAGAGATAAATACCCATTGCTATTAATCCACTTTTGATGTTTGACATCAGAAAGATGGAGAGGGTAAGGCTAAGGCCTACTACTTCATCACTCCTCTGTATATGATTGTACGAGGTAAGGTCATATGTATTTAATTTCTCATAAACAGGAATGATCAAGTTAGTTCTTACTTCTTACCAGTTAAAATGAGAATCAAATCTAGTTTTGTGGATCAATTAAGGTAGAGGCGAGAGGCGTTAGACACCTTACTGTGTCAAAATAACACATTCATCGTGGGATAGTAAGAAATTGACATAGTAACGAGTTATAAGAAGTCACATTCCTAGAGAATAGATTTTTTTAACTAGTAACCGATGGTTCAACCCTTTTAAACCAACGGTTTTCATTAATTCTAATTATTCAACCTTTCTAAATCATCGGTTAACCTCTTAAAGAAGTGGTTTTAACCTCTTAAACTTGCGATTTTAATGAAAACCAAATGTTTCAACCTTTCTAAACCAGCGGATTTAACATCATTTTAAAAAAAAATCCGGTTTGAAGCAGACCGACGACCAAACCGGTCTAAACAATTGACTGAACCGCACAAGCTGGAATCGAACTGGAACCAGAATAGAATCGCCCCTCGGCGGTTAAGTTCCGATTCACCCCTTCACGGAACCGGAACTGCCGGTTTATGAACAAGAATCGTGACCATCTTTAATTGGCATACACTAACAGTTGGGAATAGTACAATAGTCAATTTTTTGACCTTTGCTCTTTTTTTTTTTCCGTTCTTTCTACCAACTTGACCATTGATCTTTTTTTTTTCTTTGGTCTACAAGTATGGATCACTCATCCATATTTTCTCAACTTTGCTCTTATCTATTCTTTGTCACTTTGCTCAATTTTTTTTCTCAATTTTTCACCTTCTTGTTTTACTCTTTGACAAAATATGAATCCAAATTGCAAACAATCATCCCCTCAAAACTCCAATTTTTATGATTTTCTAGTCCCTTTCATTTCCTAAATACACAAAATTCTCAAAATCAATCATATTCATTTGTTCCACCAAATTTTCAATTTACTCAAAATTCTCAAAATACACCAAATTTTTAATTTATCCAAAATTCTCAAAATCAACCATACCCTTATTTTCCACCTTTTATGCAAAATTATCTATACCCATAGTTTCCCCCAAATATGCAAATAAATCTTCATAATTTAGATATCCGTTCTTGAACCAATAATTCCAAGTTGACGGAAGTGGGTTCTATTTCTGATTCTCAAATCCCATCATTTTCCGCATAACAGGGAGTGAGAATATTAATTTATCGCAAGAACCGCACGAAGAAGTTGGAGATAAACGTCAATTGTGGAGTATAGAAGATGACAAAAGGATCGTAAAAGCGTGACTTACAATTTTAAGTGATCCAATTGTGGGTAATGGGAAAAAATAGAAATAATTTTGGAAATGAGTCGCCGAGTATTACAACGAACATCAAAGATCTAGTGTGGAGAGAAAAGCAAACACTTGCAAGAACCATCAGTTTTGGATGCGACCTATGACTAATGGTTTCAACCAATTCTACAACAAATTATTAGGTGATCATTAGAGTGGTTGGAGTGATGATCAATTGAAAGAACATGCTTGATAGCTATATTATCAAAATCGTAAAAAGCGTTTCAATTACGAGCATGTATGGTTACTTTTAAAAAAACGACCCAAAGTGGAAACCAAACGCTCCTTTATGTACATCGCCAAAAAGAGCAAAAAAAGAGAGTGTTGCCTACATATGTTCATTAAATGCGGGAAACCAACGATGATGAAGTGTGTCCGATTGGACAAAAGACATCAAAGGCAAGACAAAAAAATTGCACTTGCCCAAAGTATGAGAGATGCTTGAGATAAAAAGATTGATTATGAAATATTTACAAGTGATACGTCTGACATGACTGCGGAAGTTTGCGATGCAATAAAAGTTAAATAGGGTATCGAGTAGTCATTTTATGTTCTTTTTCAGAACCAATAATAATGCAATATTTTTAGTGTTTTTTTATTAATATTTAGATATTATTGTAATTCTCTATTAATGAAATTGTATTTTTAATTCTTAATTCTTAATTTTTAAATTATATTATAATTTAAATATTTATTCAATCAACCATTAAATTTTATTTTACTAAATTATTATTTTTGAATATTCAATTAAATAATTATTATAATAAATATTATATATTATAATTCTTAGAATACTATTTTAACTCAAATATTAACTCACACAATATATTTATGTCAAATAAATATTTTTATTATAATTTATATGTTATAAATAAATGAAATTAATGAGTGAAATTATTGTGGATCATATACTAAAGTATAATGAGAGATTAACTATTAGAACATCTCTACTCCTTATACATTTCTAAGGGTTGACAAGTCTTCTACATAAGTAGTCAACTAACTCTTTACTTATCATACTATCTCTCTTTAATAATTAACCTTTAATTATACTCTAATGTGAGACCTACAATAACTTTACTCATTATTTTATTTATTTATAACTTATAAGTTATGATAAAAAATATTTATTTGACATAAATATTTTGTGTGAGTTATTCCACTTATTTTTTCAATCTAAAATATATTTTAATATTTTTAATAACATAAATAAAATAAAAAATTTAATTAATGAAAAAAAATTGATATTTAGGAATATATAAAACAAAAATTAAATTATTAAAAAATTGAAAACAATGCATGTTTATTCTGTTTTAAAAATTAATAAAAAAGAAAAAAAGAAAAAAAATAAAAGAAAAGAAAAAAAGAAAAAGAAAATAAAAAATCAAAAAAAAAGAAAGAAAAGAAAAGAAGAACAAAAGACAAAAAAACAAATTCAAAAAGACAAAAAAAATGTAAATCAATAAGTGGGATCCATCTTATCAGACTCTATCACTTGGATTTTTCTTAACAGTTGGTGTATGCTAACTGTTGGGAACAAGAAAGTTGATGGTGGGGCATATAGT
Source organism: Flueggea neowawraea (assembly GCA_948243855.1). Taxonomy (NCBI): domain Eukaryota; kingdom Viridiplantae; phylum Streptophyta; class Magnoliopsida; order Malpighiales; family Phyllanthaceae; genus Flueggea; species Flueggea neowawraea. Next base: position 12,457 of record CAODLS012535358.1, read on the forward strand.
GGGGTTTATCAACCCCCTACTATGGTTGCACTTACTAAAGATAATATAATAAGTAAAAAATTAATAAATTATTAATATGATAAATTTATTAATTTCAAGGAGTATGTAAATATTAGAGATGCTCTTGTGGTTCCAATTTACATTCTCGGAGAAGTCTATATTCTCAATTCAAACTAGATCACCCAAATAAACGAAGTCAAAATCACATCTTGGTTGCACAATCACCTCATATTCGACATCTTTGGAACCTCAGAGACCAAAATGAACCTACTCCCAAAAAGTAGAACTTGCAAACAAGGCGCCAAATATGACTTTCTCTCAAAAATCGCTACTCATCTTCAAATTTCTCTTAAAAGCTTAATTCACCAGTACCATTCTTGTTTGGAAGTTTAGCAGCCATGTTGGATCTAATTGCCTTTGTTTTGTTAAATCTTGTTTGTTCCCAGCGGAAGCAAATGGTACAAGTAAATTCTAACAAGTGTACTAGATCATACGAGTAGTAAAATTGACAGTGAATCCAAGTATAGTTCCTATGAAGATTAGCTATTCAAATACTAAAATATTGATTTTCTAGCTAGGTTGGACAATCGAAAATGAAAGAAAGCAAACAAAATACATGAAACATAGTGAAGTAGAGCAGTAACTAGAACCTTTAAATGACAAAAAAAAAAACTAACGACAAAAGTGACTAAGACACTGATTTATCTTTCCTACATATTCCCTATCACAATTAAGCTATTTAATTGAGTGAAAAAGTCATTATTCATAGTGGATACATCCTTTATTACCCATTACCTTAACTTTAGGACTTAACAAACCTATTTATTACAATAATTGACCATATCACTATGCTAATTGAATTTATCAAAATGCATTAAGTTCTATGATGATCTCGGTTACTAAACCTCCTCTGAACACTCCCTCACCAAATCCACAGCAAGAAATTGAATCTATTTTTAGTCATTTTGACTATGCAATATATGTCACTCTTTGCATTCTTAGTTTCTATGCTCTGAAAATTGAAATCAAGCACAAGTTTATGCAAATGGTAACGAGTCATTCACAAGCATTAAGCATGACAACATAATGCATCAATTGAATAAAGTAAAATTGAGGTTCTATGTCGTTCATCCTCCTCGGTTCATTAACCTAAAGAAAATTAGTTCATCCAGTAAATAACTGAGTTCGCAAGATCTGAAGTTATAGAACACATTGTTAAATCTATGAAAAACAAGAGAAAAAGATGAATGCTTGATGATAAGCGTGTTCGCGAACTCTTGCTTGCTTTGATTTGGCAGATTGTGGCCTAGGCTCTTTCATTCTCCGACAACTCCCCCTCAATAAGCCGTAATTTTGGCTTTCTATATGTCCCAAAATTGTGTCCATTATGTTCCTCCATAAAAACCTTTTAAAAGTCACAGATAAGGTATTTTTGTTTGCCGAAAACTACTTCGCCACCACAACCCGCTTATTTGAACCGAACCATGTCGCTTGGTTTTGATCGAAAATGCGAAGTTGAGTTGACCTCTAACAAAATTCTGACCAGACCCTAGCAGAGTAACCGGTTCGGTTTGAAGACAACTCTAAGATGAACACTGTAAGAACCGCATAACCAAACCCTGCCAAGGTATTTGGTTTCTCCATATATGAACTTCAATTTTCCAACTATTACGTTCAATTAGACCAAGCACGCTTGGCCGGTTTGGTCAAATTGCAGCTTCAAAATATCATCTTATTTGGCTTCTTTCAAGTATTCCTTTGATGTCTTTTTAATCCAAATTTTCATTCGTTTTGTACATAAAATACAAAATACAAACAACAACTCAAGTACTCAGAATATCTCAAATTTCCATCGAAAACAAGGAAAATTAAGTAATATTAAGTACAAACGTTCGATACAAATTGAACATATCAGCTAGCAAGAAAATCATGCAGGTTTTATTAATTCTTGCTTTGTTAATTTTATATTGAAGAGGGAAGTTGTGCTTTCAATTTGGTCTTCTCCACCTCAATTAGGTACTTGGATTCCGTGTTTCCAAATAAAGAAGGTGATTAAAACAGTCTATTTGAACCACCAAGCTTTTCAATGATTGGAGATTTAAGCAAATGAGAGAAAAAAAAAAAACTTAACAAACAAGAATGACATAATTGCTAGACAAATGACAAATTGCAATATATGGGTGGTATATTTTGGAGTTAATTATGTCACATGTCTCAAATAAAATTTAGATTTTGATAAAAATCATCCTTAATTTGATAATTAGTAGAATAACATATTTTTAAGTTTAGCTTAGTTATATGCCATTTTTTAAAATTTAGTTCTTAAAATGCCACGTCCAATCAAATAAAAATTCAATTTTTTTTATCTCATTTCATCAATTTCTCTCTCCTCTCTCCTATCTCACACCTCCTGTCTCTCTTCCTTCTCACTCTTCCCAAACCCTAGCTTTGCTATCCGCTACCCTCCTCTCCTCCTCCTCCTCCATAGTTTCTCTTTCTTCGTCGCTCCTCTCTTTCTAGTGTGCAAGTATTCTTTTTGCTTCGTCGCCTCTCTTCTCTCTGTGTTTTGATCTTGACATTCCTCAACTTCGATCTTTGCACCCTCGCTTTGGATCTTCGCTGCGCTCTACTAGATCTCTGCAACGGTTTCTCTCTTCTCGTCTTGCTTCTTCCTCCGCGTCACGCTTCTCTCTTGGCGTCGTTCTTCTTTCTTCGCGACACGCTTCTCTCTTGGCGTCATGCTTCTTTCTTCGCGACGCTCTCTTCGTCTCCTCCAATCTCTTCTGCGTCGCGCTTCTTGCCTTGCGATTGATGTGGCTGCGACGAGGTTCTCCAGGGGCGGCGACTAAGGTTGAAACCCTAACTGTTGCCATTTGTTTGCTGTGTAAAATTACAAAAGTGTCCTTCGTTTTAATTTTTCCTTCCATAAAAGTCTTTTTATTGTTTGTTCATTAATGCTTTTGTAAGACTTAATGGTTTAATTGTGCATGTTGATTTTGTTGATTTCGGTTGGTTTTCGTTGAGTTTGATTGATTTTGTGCAGGGGTTATTACATTTGGAGACTTTCGTAGACATTTGGAGACTTTCGTAGACTTTTTGGGAACTTTTGGTGATCAAATTAATTATCATTAAATAAATTTTTAATAAAAGAATTGTGCAGTTTAGACACATTTGTAGACTTTTGGAGACCTTCTAATTAAACCAAACTTTTTATAAAAAATTGAAAACTCCTTTTTGGAGACTTTTGGAGACCTCCTGAGAAATTATATAATTATTTAGTGAAATTCATTTTTTTGTGAAAAAATCAACTTCTCGCGAAAATATTTCGATTTCTCCCGAATGAGTTTTCTTTTTCTGGTATTTTTAAAAATTGGTATTGTTGAAAGACATTTTTCAAAATCAGTATTTTATTTTAGTATAAAAATCTAATTCTCCCTATATTTTGCGAGTCGGCCTAGAGGCCTTCATATATATATATATATATATATATATGGTATTGTGGTTTGAGAAAATGCTATTAACAAACGATGATTAATTGATAAACAATGTTATATAAAAATGTTTTTCTTAAATATTAAAAACTATTTTGTTAATGTAAAAAGACTAGGAGTAGAAAGTGTTTATGTGGATTCATCTACACCATCAAGAGTAGGAAAACAGATAAAAGGAGATTGTAATAAAAAAATGATTGTGTTTTGGTTGAAAGCTCAAGTGACTTTCTTCTGCATTTTTCAGACATGCCACAGAGATGGTTGGAGCTCCGTATTTGTTGGTTTCAACACATGAATGCGCCTGTAGATTACTGAATAATTATATCCTTTAGATTTTACTTGGGAAGGTGCAAAATTAATCAAGATGTAAATTGTTTGAAGAAGGATTACCAATTAAGAATGAACAATTCTGGGTACCAATTTTAAATGTTGTCATGCCTTTGATATGTCTGTTTCATTTCTTTGAATAATTTGACACTATCACTGTACTAATTTGGCACTTTCAAACTAAAAAAAATCGGATTATTGTTTACGTTTATCTCTTGAAACAACAGGTCAAATGATAGTTAAAAGCTGATTCAACAATTAGCTTTCATATTTCCTAGCCATTAATCACCCTACAATCAGACCTAATCTCCGCTGCATTACCAGTCAAAACACCAATCTGCCCCATCTTCACCATCGCAGCAGCAAATTTCCTCCTCCAAAGCATAGGATTTCTTGCATTCTGATAGACTTGGCTTGCAGTTGCTGCGTCCACAAGGAGAGTCTGGTCTGACATAAACAGACCTCGGTTAGATAACATGTCAATATAGTAGCCCACATCAGTGAAGCTTGGACTAGCAGGGTTCATAGGAACCACTAAGTTAGGATTGGTGTTGACCATTGATTGTGGGCACTGTTGCTTCAAACTTGCTGCATACATGATATCCAAACTTGGGTCTTGACTGTTTGTTGAACTGAAGTTGTATAATCTGTTGCTGAATGAAGTGCAGTGTGAGCGTCCAATGGTGTGTCCTCCTGTATAGTTAAAAATATTAAAAAATTTGATCTTGTTTTAAAATACTCGTAATACTCGTACGTACTATTTGCATGTCGTGTATGACTTAATAACTTGATTATAGACTACTGTCTCATTTTCATAAAGAATAGTTTTTTAGAAAAATTATTTTTTGTCAAAGTAAGTACCATTCTATAAAAACAAGAAGTTTTTTATTATTTTGTTTTACATTTGCACTTCTGTTAAATTATTGATGTACTTTAAATTCATAGTCAACAGGGAAATATGTGTCTCAATTAATAAGGTTAATGTAGTATAATATCACTACAATCAATATTGTATAATCATTTTTTTAATATATGTGTAAAAATCTTAAAAATATTCTTTGTGAGAAGGAGAAAGTATATAATTACAGCATAATACTATTCACACAAATTTCATTATTATTGCATTTATGTCACATAAAAATAATTACGACCAGCCAACTCGAATTCTCACCCTAATTGCATGGCTGATTAATTAGGTATTTTTTTGAAAGTGTAGTAGAGGAGTGGAAATGATAAAAAAACATGTACCGGATAGAGTAACCATTTCATCTTGTGAGA
>CAODLS012535400.1:0-18103 GCA_948243855.1 Flueggea neowawraea
TTTGGTTCATTCTTTTCTGCATTAATTGATGTTCACTGAATCACTTCACTTGCAGGCTTTCGTATACACACTAATTTATTCTTAAATTTATTGATTATAACACAACGCAAATTAAGAATCCTAAAAGAAAATCACCCTTCCTTGCCTTTGTCTTATTCACAGTATGCAACACTTACCCGTCATTGTAACCACCTTCTCGTACTATTCTACCATCTATCATATAATAACTCCTTTTGGCCTTCACTTCTACAGTACACCAATCTTTCCTTTATTTTGACTCCATCCACCATAAAATACCTTCTCCTAACCATTTGCTTATCCATTGTAGACATTCCTATGTTCTCCTCTTGTCTACCATGGATCACAGAAACGTCATTGCAAGTTCGGATAAAATTAAGGGACTAAAGTGTAATTTTCTTTAATGCTTTTATTTCAACTGTAATTGAAACAAAAGATCTCCTCCTATAATACGTATTATTGAGCACTTTTGAAGGACTTTTTTTTTTACCCTATAATACGGTTTATAGGGTTAATTTCAGGTACGGTTTATTATAGGGTTTTTCAATCCTATAATGACGTATCCTATAATTTGTACAGTTTATACGTATTATTTTCTTTTGGTTCCAATCTTTTATGATCTCCTATAATACGGTTTATTTATACTCTTTATTTTTGACATGATTAGAACTTACAACTTGATTAGGAATGCTTAATAGTTATATATGAATATTCAACGTTAAGCACACAATTTATTTTGTAGTTTTTATTAAGAAAGGGTGTTTTTGACTTTTTCTTTTTTGATTTTTCACATCCATATTTTTATATATAGTATAGATTAGTGATGACATAGGAGAATTTAAGATTTCCCATCCTGTTCTAATAAGAAAACCTTTTGACCTTTATTTTTGTATTAAATATTCTCATGTCAGTTCTCTTAATATTTTGTTTCTTCTTGAAATTTGCGACTTAACTATGTGTAAAGGACAAGCTCTTTTTTTTTTTTCCTTTAGATAGGAATCAAATTTAACTTAATTATTGATATTAGAAACATTGCATTTCATATAAATATTGATTACACGAATATAGATGCTAAAGATAGATTAAAACGCATTAAATTAGATATTTGTACTTAACAAATTTAGTATTGAATTTTAAGTAAATGAAGAAAACTTAAAGTTGTGTGCAACAATAAGTCCTATATCGTTTAGAAGTCGAGACTAAGAATTGCTTATAAGCATTTTTCCATCTCAAATCATCAAAATCTATCTTTCTAAATAAAAACAATAATTAGGCCTCAAGTCCATAGCAGACAAATCCATAATGAAAAATAGCTTAATCATATGGGTCTAACAATTATCAAAGAATATAATCCACAATAATAGGTGGAAAACTCAAAGAATTCACTAAGTATTAAATATTGAAGAGCTTCTTTAGATAGTGGATGCAAATTGTAACTTGAATATATATTTATAATAGACCAAGTGGTGGTTGTGAAAAATAATCATAAAGTTTTATATTTAATAGATTACACAATAAAAAAGTGATAAGATACAACAGTTAAAAAAGTGATGCGATAATTTTTTTTTGAATTTGTAATATGCTTTTAGTAATGTGTAATTTAGATCATCCCAAACAAATACAACCTTTGTTATATATAAACATTCTATATTGGAAAAATAAAGAGTCACCTCTTTTTAGTATCAAGTACTTGATAATATGTAATGTATCTTTTTAAGTATACTTAAGAGAAACACCATCTACATAACGAGTTTTAGTAAACGGTAATATGTAAAGTACCAGTAACATAATATTTTAAAGATATATTGATATTCAGATAGTTGAAATATGAGAAATGTGAGGTAGTAATTCACTTTGAATAGGCATTGATATATACTATATAGTTGGTTCATATATTGTCATTAAACAAGTGTAATAACAAGGGCCATGTGGTAGGTGTCCTCTATGCGAGGGTTTGAATCTGACATTTTACATGAGTTACAACTTTTAGGCCTGGTCAGGGGAGCGTGAGACTACAAATGATCCCCTTAAAAAAAGTAAAAAAAAAAAAGAAAGGGTTTAATAACCATATATAATTTGTATAGTATAGTGATGCTATAAGTATTGCTAAAATTAAAGTCAATGATTAATTTCATGAAAAAGAAAACAAGTTTAATACTGTACGAAACGAGACATGATGGAAATCAAATGGTGCTATTGTATATAGAGAAGAAATCATGAAATTATCAATGAGAGGAAGCTAGAAAGGATGTATATTTGATGTGAGTAATTAAGTAACATGGTCATAGAAATTGTCTAACCAATTATAATTGATCAAAACCAAAACTTAACATGCGAAAATACTAAAACATTTTATAATTTTATTTTTTTTATGACTTTTAACTAAAGTAATGTGATAACGTGACTATAATCTTTATATGAGAAATTGAAGATTTCATTCACATGTACGAGGTTGAAATGATCTTAGTTTTTAGTTGCTATATATTATCATCAATGGGATGTAAACAAGCGTAGATTCATTTATTCTTCAGTTTAACAATAATTTAGATTTGACTTGAGTGTTTTATAAGAATCGACGAGGCTATAGCTCATTAGTAATAGAATCAACTCCAGCATTAAGAGGTCGACAGTTTGATTTCAATTAGAAGCAAATAAAATGATATATAAAAAAAAGTATTTTATATAATTAAGAAATTTATGCAAATGTTAGTATCTTTATATAATATATTAATTATTTAATTAGCGTTTGCTTGTATATAACATTTTTAAATTTGTGATCTTTAATGTCGACATATCGAAACATGATTTGATTAGAATTTTCACAAACAAATCAAATTCAAATGGAATTTAAGACTCATATATTGAACTAGTTGAAATATGATATTGACTGTATGTGGCAACGGTGGCTTGAACTGCAGCTTGATGGAAACTATTGAACGGTACCAAAGGCACGTGAAAGACAATCAAACCCACAATAAACCATCCGAAGAAAGCATGCAGGTTTTTCTTTTTCTCCATCATTTCCATCCTACATCTTTTTGGCTTTTTGCCATACCCATTATTTATTAAAAAGTGCTTGCAATTGTTAGTTTCTACTCCTACGTCTGTATTATGCATTGTAATATTGTTGTCAGTTGAGGTGACTTTGGCTTGTTCTTACTATACTTAATAGCTAATGGTAGTACAATCGACTTCAACGCTAAGAGATCATGAGTTCGATTTCTAGTGGAAGCAAATGAAAAAATTGTAAAAAAATTGCTTAACAAATACAATTATAAATAAGAATAGTTTTTTCAACATTTTTTTTGTTAGTGACAAAATTGTGAACATCCTGGAGGAATAAAATGTTTCTTAGTATATTGATAATGAACTAGTCAATCAATATGACAAATGAATTCCACATAATATCTGTAGCATTCATTATATTGATAGTGTATGAAATACATTGCAGCCCCAGTTAACTGAGATGCATGGCAGATATCAACATGACTGAAATAATGAGTTGATAGAATCACATTCCCTAATTTTGGTTGATCTAGTAAAGGCCATGTCTTCTGCTATTACTGCAAAACGTATCAGTAATGGTATCTATTAGCGACATCTCCCTCTAAGTTAGTGGATGGAATATAATCAAGATTGTAGATTAATTATTCATACTTGATTTGGGTCTTTCTCTCTCAAAATGCTGACTCAAATAACTCTGAAATGGCAGCAATTGAAGCATGAAGCAGCAGCCATGGTGAAGAAGATCCAACTACTTGAAGATGCAAAAAGGTTCGAACACCATATATACATACTTTCAAAATCATTTTTTGGTGCCTGATATCGGATTTGGATACCTAGGGCAGATAGGAGCAACCGGATTAAAGAAAATATTTTCTTAAAAATAAGTCTAATATAGATAATTTTGTGCTTCAATATAAAATATATATATATGATTCTGCCTCCCAAATGCAATACCTGTGATCTGTCGTGGCCTGAATTCATATTCTTTTTATAAGTCGTATCCTCGAAAGTTTATTCAGTTAGACTAAAGGATCTAGGAAAAATCTGGAGAAGCCTGAATTCATTTTTGAAGGATACACACTACTGCCAGCTTGTGTGAAGATTATGAATGAATTTTTTTTCAGGAAACTACTTGGAGAATGCTTAGATTCATGCACTATAGAAGAGCTACAACAAATAGAGCATCAGTTGGAGAAGAGTGTAAGCAGTGTTGGAGCTAGAAAGGTATAGTAATAACACACTTAACACTTCTACGTCTTTTTCTCTTTTATTTTTTTGGTTCTTTTTCCTCTGATATACGTGTTGTTTATCTACATTTCAGAATCAAGTTTTCAAAGAACAGATTGGGCAGCTAAAAGACAAGGTAAAATTTGCATGCGGCTTTATTTCAAATTTTCCTCCTTCATTGTTCTAGTATATCTTGCAATTGTCTATATATGCTGCTTGAATACAACAGCTCCCTTAGTATAAATGAATGATCTAAATGAACCCAGGTTGCTCTTTAAGGTCTGATATTCAGTTCGATAAGAGTTTGTTCATATTTGAATTAACTAATAAATAACCTGAGTTGATTGTTAAGTTAATTATAATTAAGGTTTAGGTTCAATATATGTTTAAATCCTATCAAGATAGTTATTTATATAATCTACATAAATATAAGTTTATTATCATGATATATGAATTAGACAAATTGATCACTGAAGTCGTAAATTAGATAATAATTTTCTGAACTATTTTTTTCATGAGTCGGTAATCTTATTCATTTAAACCACAAAAGTGGATGGAAAAATCTTGTAAATAAAGTAAAAATTTGATCCCTAGAATTAAAAGCCTTAGCAGCTGAAAAAACAATATAAATCCCTGCATAATGAAGATTGTACGGCGGTACCTGCATAGTTGGACATCAACTAAGCAATGACCAAATAACCTCTCAAAAAATAAAGACTATGTTTAGTTTGGAAAATAGTTTTTTGTTTTCTGTTTTCAATTTTATTTCTATTTTCTGGAAACTGAAAATATTTAAAAAATATGTTCATTTCTGAAAATTTAAAACAAGTTAAATGCAAAATTATCATAATCATTGTTTAGATTAATAGCCATTTTCCAGTTGGATGGAGATTAAATACAAAACCATGTTTTGCATAGAGATTTTTTTTTAAAACAAATTTTTCATTTTCTATTTTTGTTTTCTGATTCTCTAGAAAACAATAAAAAATTCTCCAAACAAAACAGCCCCAATTGTTTCAGAAAACAATATCCTGCTGTTATTTGCTGGAAATGTTTTGGTCAAAAGTGCGGATTCCCTGCACCTTGCCATCATCGTTCATAACTCCAAGCAGTGAACCAATTTCCCAAGATCGAAATCCCTCCGTGTGTGCTTTGTATCTTTGGTGGAACATAAAATCTGGTTCCGCCGTCCTATATCCGAATCAGACTCCATATTGACTGAGTGCAAACTATTTGTTTCTGAACTATTTGTTTAAACTAGTGATATTAACTTGATCATAATAAAATTTGTTTGCTTCATTTAGTAAACCGGCCAAATTTGAAGCTGATTTTGTGAGTGAATGATATTAACATGCAAAAGCTCATCTCAGATTGATATAAACCTTAGTGTTCCCTGTGGTTGCTTGACTGAGCAATTTGTTGTTCAATATTGTCATTGATTTGTTGCTAACGTTCTTGTATTCTAAGTTCTGCACTTTTTGTCTTTGTATTCAGGAGAAAGTTTTGGTAGCTGAAAATGCGAAGCTGTCAGAAAAGGTGCACATTGTCATTTTCTTTACTCTTTTTGTTTTCGATAGATTGACAGAAGTACGCCGGTAGATTTTATTGTAAAAAGGTAGAGTCTGACAAATTTCTTTATAAATGAAATGTGCATGAATTGATAGTATACACTTTAAACAAACATCAATAGGCCACTTGAGGTAAACTCATCAAATAGTTGGACGTGAGCGTTATTAACTTTAGGTTCAATTCCTTATAACCAAAAAAAAAACACAAACACCAAAATAACTATGAAAGTTTTGATGTTTTACAGTGCCGAATGAAACCATGGCAAGGCTTGTTGAGAGATCAAAGAGAACAAAATCCAGTAATACCAGCTGAAGAGAAGAGTCCAGTTTCTGATGTGGAGACTGAGTTGTTCATTGGATTGCCAGAAACAAGAACCAGGCAATTCACAACACAGCTGTGATTGATCATGTTGGTCAGTGCTTCTGAAGGAAATCAATCAACCATTTTTACATATTTATATATGTATGTATATGTATAGTTTGTGGTAATGAATATATATAGTTTATGCAATAATGGCACATTAAATTTATTAAGTACCAGATTAATGTGCCTGATTGTTTGATGTACTATGAATGTCTTTCTAACGGTGAAAGAAAAGTAATCCAGTGTTCTAGTTGTCACACCCTGTCTCTTTCAGATCTATACTTTTATATAATTGTGTATTCAGATAATTCGTCTATTAACAAATCATTATATTTTTTTTATTTCAAACATCACAAATAAGTATTAATAAAACTGATATTAAAGCACAAACATAATTACAAATACGTCAAACTAAGTTCATACAAACTAGAAAGTCTCTTTAAACTATATATACAATGATGAACATGATGCGGAGGAGAGAGCGTTGGATTTAGCCAGGTGACTTTTAATCTATGTATAGGGGTTAATCAACATTAGATTGATTAACTCCTCAAAAACTATACAAAGTTAAAACCCTGTAAAAATGACTTTCACCGCCATGCTTGGTGTAGGCTTTGACAAATGAAGCAACAATTTAATGTTGTTATCATGCAAATATATATATGTGTGTGTCATCTTTGCATGCATGTGGGCGTCTTTCGGCAGAAAAGCGACTGGGCTTTTTAATTGAGAATTTTTTTTATTATTTTTTAAAAAAATTAGAAACAAAGATGAAAAAATAAAAAAAATATTTAAAATAAAAATTTGATTAATAAATATATTTTCTAAATATTTTTAATTTTAAAAAAATAAAAATAAAACAGAAAATAAAAAATAAAAACTATTTTCTGAATTAAACATGCCGAGGTTTCACCTCACATTGAAAAGTTTTTTCACGTAAAATACCGGTGTTATTTTTATATATAATTTTATTTTTACCCCGCTGTGCCCTACAAATGGTATGAGAGTTTGGTCTATGAAATTTATCCTTGTCCCTAGCGTTAAAGATCGGTTCTTATACTTGTGCAATTTCTACAACCGGTCCCTGAAATTTCTGAAATCGCAGGTCAATCCCAAATCAGTTTTGCGAGATCCATTTTTAGCCTTTGGAGTCTCTTAAGTTGCAAATTTGAACCCTCCGAGGGGTAGTCTGGCAGCTGGGGCATGTTGTCCCTGGTTTGCGGTCATGGGTTCAAGCCTTGGGAGCGACGTAAATTCCAGATTTCTGGTTGCTGTTTTGGGCATGTGATTGCACTAGAGATAGGTTGATTAGGCATGGCTTGCTTGTCCTCGGTGAGGTGTTACGGTGATCATACTCGTGTACAGGCTCAAGTCCACTGCCGAGTATCAGCTATGACTCTAGGAACATTCCGTAACGGGGAGGGATTAAGCCTGCATAATCACGCTTAGTAGGAATATGCTATCTATTGGTCGCCCCACCTCCCTTTTTATCGTAAAAAAAGTTGCAAATTTGATATTTTTTTTACCAGTGCAAATTGGATCCTTGAAAGGATAAAGAACACTCTAGAATAATTTTAAAAAACGAAATAAAGTAATTTTTTATTTGAATAATTTTAGTGAAAAAATTCCATATCCATGGTAACTCACTTAAGCTAATAACACAATATTATACTAAAACTAACTAGCCTAAGCTGATCAGAATTGGATATATCATGATTAGTGCAAGGAGAACGCACGAGCTTGTTTGAAAACTATAACATTTAGTGAATAACAAATGTTTTGATTGTGAAAAAAAATAAAAAAAAGTGACATGTGTATTAAGAAAAAAAAGGGCTTGTTTGGGAGGTTAGTATATATGTATAGCATATTTTGTAGATTTTTTATAACTAATTTTATAAAAATATGTATTATATATCTAATTTTTTATTATTCACTTATTATCAATCATTACAAAATCTATACAAAATCTATAGTATATTATTGATACATGCTCTATCCTACCAAACAAACTCTAAACGGTGAATGCTAAAATAAGTTAAATATTCTCCTTACCAAACAAGCCTAAGTCACATAGCAATTTTATCCAGATAAAATAAACTATAAAGGATTCTAGGCCAAGAATTAAAATCAAAATTAGAACATGCTTAAAGTAAGAGGGTTGAACCTATAAATAAGCCCATCAACTTGTATTGTTTTTTTCAGTTGAACCCCCAACTTCTTAATCTTCTTAATGAGCCCTTAAACTTATCAATTTCAGTCTATTATGACCAGATCCATTAAATTCGCCGTGTTAACTAACGCCGTTAGAAAAAACTGATGACATGTATTCCAACTTGCATTTTTTCCCTATTAAGCCCCAACTTCATAATTTTTCTGATAAGTCCTTAAACTTGTCAATTTGAATAAAAGTGATTTATGTTTCGTTTATGTATTTACTTGATATATTCTTTGATAATTTAGTCACTTTGGATACAAACAAATGTGATATGGATTTTTTTAAAAGGAACTATTATCCTATAATTACAATAATGCAACTATTCTATGAAATTCATTATTTAATTCCTTGTAAGTGACAACATGGTAGAGCAATACTTCTCAAAAGTGGACGATGAAGACTGGAAAGATCTAAAGCTTCCAACTCGATTCGGTTTACCTGGTCATGCCATTGCAAAAACTCTAAGCATCCTTACTGCTAGCAAGTCAATGAAACAAGCATTCGGATTTTGATCACTGAATAATTGGGCAGCATTTAGTGCTAACTCGACTTTTCTCTCGGCATCAGGATCTACAGTTTCTGTTGATCCAACACATAATTATTCTGAACAACTGCTGCTAAAATTGTTCAGATCTACATGCTGAAATGCTTGCTTGTGGTCTTGCAACCCACTTTGTACCTTCAACAGTAATTTGTTGAAACTAAATCAGTGATTCTATGCATATGAAGCTGAAACATTCGAATGCTGTGTCATGTCTATTGCGCAGCATAAATTTGACGTGGATATTATGATAACTTGTAGAGTCATGGTTGCTTCTGACGGGATCATCTGTCCATGCGTCTTTATTAGTCAGTAAAAAGCCAGTGTCAAAGTAACCACAGGAATTTTATTTACATGGCTGAACAATTTTAGCAAATATTTTCAAAGTTTTAGCATCTACATATTTTTTACAAATTTTGTCGGCCTTTCATTCATGTATCTTGTAAGCTTTAAAGTTAAGTAAATATAAAGACTGAACGGTTAAAATGTAATTTTATTTTATCATCTTGAATGAGGTTGATTTCATTCTAGTTGTCCAATGAAAATTTAAGACTCTTCTTATGTTCATTCAATTTTGTGATTATGAAATTCTTGCTTTATTATGCCAAAAAATATTTTATCTAGCCAAAATCTTGATGTCCATATGTCTTTCGTATGCCCTTAAAAAGGTTAAATACATTTCATTAGGTGGAATTGATCCCCATCTCCATGAGCTTTCCACCTTATATGTTGAATTCTTTTTAAAGTTTGAGGAATGCTTATGTTTTTTTATAGTTTGCATTTCTTTGATGTTTCTTTTAATTGATTGGCAGAAATTGCTATTGCTAGAAGGAGCACTGTGCAAGAAAAGTTCGAGTGATCCGGCTGCCATTTCAGCAGTTATTTATGAATACTCCCAGCAACCGTCTATGAAAGCGACCAGTGCTTACTTACGGTTAGAATTTACTACTGTTTCTAGCTCATATGCTAATGCCACAGGACAGGCTATCATTAAGCAAAATATTTGAGCAGAGAACCTTGGGGCTTTTACCTTTCTTTGTTCGTCAGGATGTAAACATAAATGTCTCGGCTCTGGAGCTTATTATTCAGATTAGAAATGCATATTTTTTAGAACCACCCAATTATCTTGCTCTATCTCACAATTAATGCTGGCATGAATGTAAAAGTTGCTTAATATTTGAAGTTGCAGTCCATAATGCTGACATGAACTGATTTATTGTTAATATCTATCTTTGGTGTAAACATGTTTAGGTAGAGCTATGCCAAAAAAAAATGTTAAGGTAGAGGACTGTTATGTATCCCTTGAGTCTGTTATTGTTCATGTGCTTCATTGAATTCAATTTTTCATTGTAGCATCTCATAAAATGTTGTTGTTGGTACTGTCATTTTGTTTCCTATGAATCAAATGTTTATGCGATGCTTAAACTGGTTATAGGTTGGATATAATTGATCGGTGCTTTTCTTTGAGTACAGTTGAAGAGATTTTGTCAGCCCTTGCAAGTCATTATTGTCGATTGATTTTGTTTATAATACTCATGAATACTTCGTATAACATTTTTTTGATAATTATTCATGGTTTTGATTAGTTAGGCTGAGCCACTGATGTGGCTTCCATATTTGGCATTATGTAGGAGCTGGCAGCGATGAATAAGGCTGATGAGTGGATTTCTACCACCATTCAGTCGCTGAAAAAGGCTTCTCCAACTAGTCTTAAGATTTCTCTCAGATCAGTAAGGATTAAATGTGACATTAGAATTTTTTTTCTCAATAATTCTTGCAATTAATGGTAAACACTCGCAATGATATCTTTTTCTTATTTTTCGCCTTCCCAGGAAAGAGTGGGAATGAATTTTTCTTCTTTTCCATTGTCTTCATGATCTCTTTTTGTGTCAATGGGCGGCAATTTACTTTGGGTTTCTTTAATTCTTGCTTCACTTTCTCAAGTTTATACTTGTTGTTTTTGAGCCATCAGTTGAAAAGATTTTTCAATTCTATTTTCATTGTGTTTTTATTTATGGTTTTCATTTACTTTACAAATTCTGAAGCATTTTGGGTCCTTGTTTTATATAAAAAATGTTCATAGAGATGTCAAAAAGACAATGATGGATGGTGTCCTCCCAGGTATTCCACTTTGTGTCTTACTTTTGGCATTTCATTATGACATAAACACAAGCAAGAATAGAGACACAAGATTGTAAAGACGAAGAGAGAATTGAATCAATGATGTAGCCACGAAGTCACAAAATTTCTTTAAAATCGATTGGAATTACAAAATGCTACCTGAAGCTTTGCATATTTAGTCCTAGAAAAGTCAACCTAGGAGTTTTAGATTCTTACTTTTTCATTCTGAGGCATTGACTGAAAACAGAATTGAAGGATGATTAAAAACAGTCAAAATTTTCTTTTCGTTTCATCTTTATTTCCTGCTCTCTGCTTTTCTTTATCACACTGAGATTTTTATTTTATGGAGCTATAGAGGGTTAAAAGCTATTATGTTGCATGTTTTAGGCACCTTTCCCTTGTATTGAAAAAGTGGAGAGGATGAAGACTGCATAATGAAGCCACATCACTGGAATATGTTATCCAGAAACATAAAAGCAGATTCTTGTTCTCCTTTGATTACAGATTAGAGAAGCAAGGTTCGCGATTACAGAATGCTTTGCCACATCTTGCGGGGAAAACTCAGCAAGGATTTCGTTGAGGTTTTGAGCTGCATCAAGTTTTTTTTACTCCTTTTCTTTTCCTGGTATCTTTTTCACGGCAAGAAAAAAAATGTAGACCTAACTTTGCCATGCAGGGGTGTAGAGCCATGCTGTTAGATAAGGATAAGAACCCAAAGGTTTGTGTGCTTTTTTTCCATCATTACCAAGTCTTGAGCATTTTACAATTGATGAGTTTCCTTATATGCTCCAGATGAACATCCTATTTCTTCGAGTTTTTAGCTTCTAATTCTTTGATCTTCATTATTCAGTGGGAACCCTGTAGACTGCACCTCGTAGGCGACAGCATGGTGGCGCAGGATTTCTCAAAAGCGGATGATGAAGACTGGGAAGATCTAAAGCTTCCAACTCGATTCGGTTCACCTGGGCATGCCATTGCAAAACTCTAAGCATCCTTACTGCTAGCAAGCCGATAAGTTTAACCTCAACTTATATGTCATTCAGTAAATTGCATTATCTGTATAATATGTAGGTAGAGGCGGACGCAAAATTAGACATTGAGCGGGCCAAGTTTTACAAGACATTACTTTTTAATTTTTTTTTTATCATCTATTCATATAAATTATATAAATTAGTAGTTCTTCAAAATAAAAAGAAAATAATTTTTTTTATCTTCAACATGCTCAAATTGTATCTTATCATATCAAATAAAGTCTCAAGAAAAAATTTTGAGCTAATCGACAAATATCAATAATTGTTAATGAAGAATGAAAATTTATTGGTCTAAATTAAACTAAAAATACATAATTTTATTATATGCTCTTTGAATTTACCTTTTAATTCTTTCAATTAGGTATCAAGTACAATAGTAAAAATTAGGATGGTCATTAATAATATTTTTTTTGTACTTTTAGTTACAAATATATATATATCTTAGTCCTTAAAGTAAATAAAAAATTGAGGATGGCCAATGGTAATATTTTTTACTTTTGATTATAAATATCCAACTTGGTCCTTTGAAAAATTGAAAATTTGGGCACCCTCACCTTGGCTGTATGTCTGACATTGCATATAGGAGTAACAATTTTTGACACGGTAATACAATTTATGAGTATATAATTATAACATAACATGATGACATAAATTTAATTTTTATTGTGTTTATATCACGTATAATAATAATAATAATGTGTGATATGTAAATAAAATGATTTGAGTACGAATTGTAACTCCCAAATTAACATGTCGCCCAAGCCTCACATGAAGTGAACAATACCAGGAGGAACTATACATCTTTTTCATAGTTGGACGCATCATTTATATTACGTCTTCTCTCTCAAGCAAGAGAATTGACAAATTTTTTCTTTCGTGTAGTCGGAGTGTATAGCAATTTTCTTGCTTATTATTTTTGTCACATTATGAAACAGGCATTGGGATTCTTATCACTGAATAATTGGGGAGCATTAACTGCTAACCTCGATTTTTTTTCCTTAGCCTTGAATTCTACTGTTTCTGTTAATTCAACAAATATATATTCCATTTTTGCATTTTCCATGTCTTGCTTCATTTCGTTTCTTTTCATGTTTTGAAGATTTGATCTCAGCATTTTTGTGCATCTTCCTTAGTTCGGCTAAACTAGTAATGTATCTGATTTTTATAATGAGAAATGCTAAGAGTACTCTCCTAAAAGAGTTAATTCTTGTCACAATGTTTGAACATATAGAACGGGATTTTAACACTAATATAACGCTTACAGAAACTAATGATAAAGACAACATGGAAACATTTCACTCTTTGAAAAAAGAAAAATGATATTTACACACAAAGATATAATAATTCGACTGTAAATATCCTATAATTAAGGAGATAACATAGGAACATGGGATACTAGTGATTACATTTTCCTAAAATCAAGCTAATATGATGTGGATCAACATTCCATGTTCATGAAAATAAATTGACACAATGACAGAGTTAGGATTCTGTTTAAGCAGGGGCTGAACCATTTGCTTATTTAAAATTCTAACTACACAGTATATAAAATAAAAAAATATAAATTTATAAGAAAATTAAATTAATTTAATTAAATATTCAAATATATGTGGTAATTATATAACTTTACACATTCAAACCTAAAGATAATAGTTAATTTCGACGAATCATCATGTTCTAACAGCGAAGCTTCGCCAAAACAATTTAATACAACTTTTAAATCGTAGCACAACGATAGATTACCTTTTTAGCATTCCATTTGAATTCTCCAATTACATATTTCCGTGACATTTTGATATGATTTTTTTTTTAGTCATGTGATTTAGTAACGAGGATGTACCATCATATTGGAACGATTTTGACAAAAAATAAAATTCTAGGATTTAATTAGAGAAGTTTATATGTAAATTATTTCATGTTAGTGCAATTAGTCTGACAAACTATTGAAACTCAAACTATTGAGGCAAATTTTTGTAATAAGTTCTAAAAATAAGATAACTAGCATGACTTTCTTTTTCATTAATCAGGATTAACATTTGGGCTTTAAGAATGAAGCCTTCAAAAGGCCCAACTGATTGGAAGTAAGAGTTTGGATTAGTGATAATTACTTGGTACATTATTAATACTTTACAATATTTTGTATTCATAGCCTACTTATGTATATTACATGTCCACTTTTATATATTTGTCATTCACTTTTAAAATTTTTAAATTCACTTTAAATTTGTTATCTCTCCTTTCTCTCTCTTCTCTTTCTTTTCTCTCTGTTTACTCTCTCTCTCTCTTCTCTTTCTCTTCACAGCCTTAAATCTCATATTTCTCATTCATCCTCATCAGCCTCCAACTCTCTCGTCTGATTTTTGCCAGTAAGATATGTTACTCTCTCTCTCATCTTTCTCTTTGGCAACCTTGAACCTTGTCTCTTTCTCTTTCTCTTTCTCTCTCATCTCTGCTATGGATCTGATTTGTTTTGGTGGTGTAAGAAGAAAAGAAGGAAGCAAATGACTATTTTAGCGGCGGTTAGGAAGGAAGCGAATGACTCTTTTGGCAGCGGTTAGGGTTTCTTAGAAACCCTAACTTCACGGATCTAATTTGTTTTGGTGGTGTAAGAAGAAAAGAAGGAAGCATATGACTTCTTTGGCGGCAGCTAGGGTTTCTTAGAAACCCTAGCTTCTGCCTTTATCCTTCTTTTAAAAAAAACATTTGAAAGTTATTTATAACTTGTTTATATATTGTTTATAACTATTCAAAGAGTTGTTCAGAAATTGTTTTGAAAATCATTTATAATTGTTTATAAATTGTTCATAACTTGTTTATGTTCAAGATCAATGGATAACATTCAAGTTTCAAAATAAAAACACCATTTAAACAATATATAAACAAGTTCTAAACATGTTTGAGAAATGAACGAACTTTAAACAAATCGTAAACAAGTCTTAAACAAATATAAACAATATATAAACAAATATAAACAGTTTTTTCTCAAAAGTCTCTAACATTTTTGTTTAGTATTGCGTGTAAACAAATATAAACAAATATAAACAACATATAAATACATATAAACAACGTGTAAACAAATATAAACAACATATAAACAAATATAAACAATATTTAATAGTTTCAAACAAAGCCTAAACAAGTTTCAGACAACGACATAAAAATGTAATTTTCAAAAATTGCATATAATTATTATAATACTGATGACATACAATTAATTATTTACTACGTATACAGAGTTCAAAATATGTTCTGCTATCACTGATCATACGCCATAATATACTAAAACTGTGCTAGACGAGATTACAGACAAACTAGTAACCTTAAAAGCCCAAACAGTAGCTAGCTCAAAATGGCCAAATAGCTGACAGGCTTAGGAGCCCAAACAGTACCAGACACCCTAAGGACCTTAAAGTTGAAATAGACAAAAATTGATCATAAGAGTATATCTGTGAGTATTGCAGTTCTCAGGCTCCAACAAGATATACTATGCTAGATCGCAACAAAATTATATCATAAGGGTATGATCAATGATACAGACTCACTAATACGGAGATGAGACATAATTAATTGTTTATTATCATATAGCAGACAATTATTTTATTAAAACTAGACACAGAACCAGATGTCACGACCCGTTTCTTGACCATGACCGGCGTATAAGGCGAACTATCTGTGGAAGGTCGGTCCACCTCGCACAAGCCTCATAGAATCATAAACTATACCCATTCATTTATTCATAAAACATTTCCAGTAAAAAAATTGAGGAAAATCATATAAATTTATATGAAATAATATTTATCAAAATATAATATATGCAAAACATTTACAAAGCGAACTAGTCGCAAATCTATATACAAAAGCAACACACAGACCCCATAGCCCAACAACATTTCGGATGTGGAGCTCTAATAAAAATGAAGTAGCCCGGCCAAGAGGCGCTACTAACCAAAAATGTTTGTGTCTCACTGGGTTGAGATGTCCAAAGGTTGCTAAGTCGAAACCAACCTGTAATCATAGAAATAAGACAACACGGAGAGACAAATGGGTCAAACCCAGTGAGTGAGGGACAACACTCCAGATCGCCTCATACGTGCCTCACAAAGACTGGTTTGAAAACCATTTAAAAACTATCACATGCAGTATACGACAGGTATACATATATACACACTATATACATAGTATGGTTGCCAAGAAAACTTTTCTAAAATGTTTACACCAAAAGCAAACACATAAACGTTGGTAAAATACTACTAATAGTATTATATTTTCTTGAAAACATAATTTTCTTATCATGGGACCATAGGAAATCGTGGTGTAATATATGCCACTCTCAACATAATTTTCTTATCATGGGACCATAGGAAATCGTGGTGTAATCTATGGCACTCTCCTACCGTGTAATGATCGTGGACTCTGTCATTGTTCCATAATCCAATCATATACCGGGCCAGGGTAACATGGCTACCGTTTACCTAGATAGCTAGGTCATAACATGCATTAGTATACTAAAGGCTACGTACCCCGTACGTAGCGAAGGTGTCCCACAATCAAAAACATAATAAAAACCATGCATATCTCGTAGTCAAAACATGTGAAAAACATATATATCCATATATATATGTATATTTCTTCAAAAACAAAGCCGTGAATATTTATTCACATAATCATTTTTCATATAATTAATCAATCCTTAGATTAGTCAAGTTCACAATTATGTGATAACACATCAAAAACATACTATACAGTTTTGAGACACAACTTATGTGTCTGAAGCCGTCATCCACTCACCTGGATGTCCCAAGCTCTAGGAATCCAATCAAAGACCGCTGGTAGATGGCTACTGGTGCTGAAAAGTACAAAATGTTGTAACAAATACAATATAATAATCATCAAATATGGTACTGTGGCCTTACTGAATGCATGAGTACAATGCAATGCATATGCCAAACTCTCCAAACGAGCTATTCCCTATTAACTGAACACTCTCAAGTGCTCTAAACATCCTTAAAAACATGAATTTAACATCCTCTGTATCAAAACAGATCATAATAATTGAGAATCAACATTCTCAATTTTGGATCAATTGCACCTCAAAGTACAAATCATCAAATCCATCCAAACCAACCATGATTATAGTATCTCTAATTCATATTCATCAATATATAATAGAAACCAACTCCAAATAACTCAGGAATCCCTGAGAATCCAAACCCTATCTCGGATTACACCAATCTAATACAACACCAAAAACTCCTAAAACCAAAGCTAAAATCTATTGATTCCAACCTCCATCAATCATAACCTAACATAGACAAACTCCAATCCATCAAAAACACATAAGTTAGAATAATCCAAAAATCTTAGCTAAATCCCTAGATGAGTGATCCATGATCAAAATCAAGTAAAATGAAGGAACAAAGAGTAATTCATACCTTAAAGATCCAAGAGAAATCAAAGAAAAACAAGAGAAATAAAGGAAATGGAAAGAGATGATTGAGAGAGTGATTTCAATGATGAAGAGTGAGTTCTGACGGAAAATAACAGATGGAGGTATTTATAGGCTCACACAACCGACATGCCACATTGCACTCATAGCCTTCCAGAAGGCATGCATCTACGTGTGCGGTACTCCTTCTACGCGCGTAGTTCCATCCTCTACATGAGTTGTACCCTCCTCAACGCACACAGATGGCCGAGCTGATGATTTCTCATCCTCAGAACCTGACCTACGCATGCTCCATCATGTACAACACATAAAGTTCTTTCCTCACACCTATGGTGCACGTTTTAGGAACGGTCCAAGCACTCTGAACCTCTCCAAACCACGCAGACGTGCTGAGGCACCTCTACGGCCAATCTCAGACGTCTATCAATGCGTGCATAACTCCTCATCTACGCACATAGATGACCTCCAGACTCTCCAATGCACGCAAAACGCACGTTGAACTCTTCCAACCGAGATCAAACCTCAAAAATCAAGATTCTTCATATCCATAACACCTTGAAACTAGA
>CAODLS012535711.1:0-15414 GCA_948243855.1 Flueggea neowawraea
TGAAACCTACTGATCATCTACTGCATTTTAAGGAGAAGAGAATGTCTCGTTCATCCCCATTGTTGTTCCGAAACACTTACCTTTGTTGAGAGGGTCTGAGTGCTAGCACACTACCTAATCAATAGGTTACGTGTGTAATCCGATAGAGAGAGTTTGCGTACAAGCAACTCTTCACCATTATTTTTTTGTTTTCTCCAGGTTCTAAATATCCTTCAAGGGGTTAAAATGTAAAGTTTTAACTTGTTACTTTTGGTGAAAACAATGAGACGATTGTGCAAAGTGATTAGAGGTAACCATTCGTACACGTTTTATTTATTAGCATGTTTCCGTTTTTGTTAATTTTTGTTTATGCGCAAACGTTCCTTGGCTGTGTTCTACTGAATTATAACATGTTTCCATTGCACATATTTTATATGATCACACGTAGAGTTTCCAACATACTCTTACCCTGAAGATTATTTGCTAACGTATATGATGAGTATAAACTTTGGAAGAGACTACGAACTTGTCAAGAAAGCATGCAAATCATGAAAAACAGTTAAGACGTGTGGCAAGCATAGACTTGTCATGAACGCACGTGAAAAATGATCGTCACTTATTGCTAGAACAAGAAAAAACCGTTAAGACATGTGGAAAACAGAGACTTGTCATGAACGTGTAGGAGAATTTTTTCGAGAATGCCTTTGTTGAGTTTGGAGAGCGGAAACAAGTTGAAGTGAAGAGAGAAAAACAACACCGCAATTTATAGTGGTTCAACCAACCTTGCCTACGTCCACTACCTAAGTCTCACCACTTAAGATTTTCACTATAACGGTGATTGAAGTTAGCTCAATCCAACAAATCTAATACACGAGGTTGATTCCGACTCAACGTCTCCAAGGCCTACACAATGTTATTTTCTATAGGCTCACAACAAACCTCTCTAATGTTATTTTCTATAGGCTCACAACAAACCTATCTAATGTTGTTTTCTATAGGCTTACAACAAATCTATCTCACACTCTCAAAATGTTTACAAACTGCTTACAACAGATGAAACTCTATGCTAGAGTTGAATATTTGAGCTTGATACTTGAACTTTGATCTCTAGCTTGATTGATTATTTTTCTTGTTTGGAATTGATAGGAAATTTGGCACAATGAGTTATGAGGTTGTTCAACACATTTATGGAATTCTCTTGATGTATTTATAGCATTCCCATGCCATATGACTGTTGCCTTGAAGAAACTAGTTGTTTGCGTGCATTTAATGCTTCTGCAGCTTTCTGTGACCTAGCTAACGTACGTTATCCTTACAAGATGTACGTCGATCATCCTGCATTCAAGTTCATGTACGTTGTGCATATTATGACGTATGTTGATCATGTTAGCTTTCCAGTTGATGTACGTTTCTCTTTTCTCGACGTATGTTGTTCACCTTCACTACGTACGTTGTTCATGTATGACGTACGTTATTCTTGGTCTGGAATAATCCAGTAGCCTCTATTTTCTTCTCGTGCCACCTTCACTTACTTTGTAAATTCTCTACGTACGTTGGTGTTCAATGACGTACGTTGGGGATTTGTAAGACGTACGTTGAGCATGCTATTTTCCAGATAATGTACTTCATGTCTGCAGAGCTTTGGTTTGAAACTCTTAGCTTTCTAACGTGTTTAACTTCAAGTCAAATATTTTTCTCATCATCAAAAGTTTTTGTACATTATCAAAACATAATGGGAACTTAATGTTGATCACTCATGATCCAACAGAACGCACGTGAAAAATGATCGTCACTTATTACAAGAACACAAAATAATCGTTAAGACTTATGACAAGCAAAGACTTGTCATCAACGTAAGCGGAAAAGCATCGTGATTATTTATCAAGAGCATGAAAAAACCATTAAGACGTGTGACAAGCAAAAACATGTCATAAACGCATGCGGAAAATGATCGTCACTTATTACAAGAACACAAAAAAATCGTTAAGACGTGTGACAAGCAAAGACTTGTCATGAACGCAAGTGGAAAATCATCATGATTATTTATCAAGAGCATGAAAAAACCGTTAAGAAGTGTGACAAGAAAAGACTTGTCATGAACGCAAGCGTAAAATTATCGTGATTATTAATCAAGAGCAAGAAAAAATCGTTAAGACTTGTGACAAGCAAAGAATTATCATGAACGCATGTGGAAAATAATCGTGAAAGTAATCGATCAAATGGAACAATACTATGCATCCATACATGAAAAAACCGTTAAGACGTGTGACAAACAAAGATTTGTCATGAACGCACACGAAAAATAATCGTGAATCAATCAAGTCGAACAACACAGTGTAGCCATACACGAAGCTCAGAGTCGAAAAAGAATACATGCACCAGCTGGGTGAAAAATAAAATCATCATTACTCTTACACTCAAAAAATCACTTAACTCAAAAAATAAATTTTGATTAAGTGATTGAGGAGCAATAGTGACAAGTCTAAACTGAAACATCAGTAACAACATCATGAGAAAAAACTACATTGCATGTTTACAAAATCCAAACGATTGGTCAACAACTGAACTTTTAAGGAATCCATCCGAAGCTGGGATTGCATCATCCAAAGAAGTAAGTTCTAGGTCCAAAAGGACTGAAAGAAATCTCTCATTAGAATTCCCTAATACCTCATATGGAGTTGAAATCTGATCATACAAGGTAGACACCAAAATAGGCAACGCCTTTTCTAAGCTGGTTAATTCAGCTTTTTACTTGGACAAAATGAATTTTGAATTAAGCAAGGCATGCTTTTCAAAAATGTTATGAGCCTAAGAAAATGAGTAAAAAGATTTTTCTTAATTTAAGAAAAAAAATGACGTTTGGTGACTACATTCGGTTAAAAGTATAAATTGTAGTTGTGTTGTACCAAATAAGAATCAGTTGCTGGTTCAAGTAGTCATACTCTAATTTGATGTGCAGCAGGTCCAAGGTTTGAATCCCTGCTTCGCCTACACTTAAATTTGAGTTATTTTTTCTCAGACCAACCAAATGACTTGTCGTTTCCTTAAGTGTTCTGTTTCGAAAACGACAACCAAACAGAAAAATCGCCTAAAAATGAGGGTGGTAGGAATTGAACCCTTCCTGCCAGGAATGGAGTCAAGAGGTTGAACCACTTGAGCTAAATAGATTTCTTTACCTAGATTTCTTTACTTGAGGCCACAAGGTAAGCGTAACTTTATCCACCGAAAAATTTGGAGAACTTTGCGGAGTTGAGTTTCAAACCAGTGTCTGCAGGATGGTGATGACGCTCCAAACCATTTGATCTAACTTCAGTTTTTGGATGTAATTCCGAATGGTACTACATTTAACCAAGAGTTAAGGCTAAACATTGAGTTCATGACCATTCGCAGAACTGGTTTCTTCTCTTCAGAGTATCACTCAACCACCTCAGAGGATTGAACATAATGTTGGAAGTACACCAAAAAGAAAGCAAAGCAAATTCTGAACAATACTAAATTTAACCCATAATTAAGACTAAAAATAGCACCATTCTCAATTTGGTCGGCAAGAAGACTATAGCGTAGTTTCCATCAGTTCTAGCTTCGATTTTTTCTGTAATTCCGAATGGTACTTATTTTAGCCTTTATTTCGGTTGGCATCAAGGCTAAAAATAACACCATTCTTAATTCTCTAATTTGGGGGCTACAACGGGCACCAACCAGATCTTCTAATTCAAACATGTTGAAATTTTGAATGGTGTAAGCCTTGTTTTGGTTGGCTTTAAGGTTGCACCATTCTCAGTTTTTCTGTTTGACCATTCAGGTATGTTGAAATTCCAAATGGTGTAAGCCTTATTTTGGTTGACTTTAAGGCTTCACCATTCTCAATTTTTTTGTTCGACCACTCAGGCATTCACCATTGTTAGTTTTTCTGTTTGTTTCTGACCACCATCATCTGACTGTCACCTGCAAAGACCTGAAAAGCAGTAAAAAAAAGAAGAAAGGGACATAATGATTCTCCAATAATTGCAAAACAAAAAAGAGAAGGAAAAACCAAGACAAAAGAAGAAAAAAAAGAGGGAATTTTTGCCTAAAAACTCAAGGCCTTGACTGGAATTTTCAGAGATGGAAGACAATAGAAAAAAGCTGTGAAAGACAAAGAGATATGAAAATAATGCCGGTGGATTGAATTAAATAGTGCTAGGGTTAACATCGTTGTATGGAAAATACATCCAGGAGAAAGAAAAAAGAAATTAGAGAAAAAATGGAAAGATGAATCAACATTAAGTTGACAGCAAATCGGACAAAAAAGGAAAGGAAATCAAAGGAGATATAGATTAAATTAAGAAGATAATTGAGAAAATCAATTCTGAAGAATAAGCAAAAAAAAAAAAAGAAGAATAGGAAGGAAAGAAATCATGAAGGCGGTGGTGGAAAAGTAAAAATGAGAAGGTCATGAGTCATGCACTGAGTCAACTCAGTGCATGCGGCAAACATCAGCTTCAGTCCCCACATTCTGTTTAAATGATGACATAAGTTCCTCTGGAAAACTTTTAGTGGTTAAAGGCCCTAATTATCTTTTAAAGCTTCAAAAAAAATTTCTATACAGTCCCTGAGGTCAAGAATAGGCCATGAATGGTCCCAACTACCATAATCCCACTATGACGAGAAGAAAGTTGATCGCTAAGGTGGAATTCAATCATAAAAACATTATACTCTTATCTCCGGAACACTCGAAAATAAGAGTGATGAGCAATTAGTGTATCATAGTTTCATGTTGACCAAGCCCAACTCAATAAACAAATCTAGAAGCCCACAACAATCGGTCTTATCTTAAGAGCTTTTGTAGAAATTACATTTATGCCACCATAGTTTCTCTATAAATAAGAGTCTCTATCAACCAAATAAAGTATATTCTTTACACCTATAATTTACACCTAAAACTCTGTAGAGTTAAATACTAACTTGAGCGTCGGAGAGTCTCTCGAGGACCAATCGACCTAATTTTCATTTGTTCTTGCAGGATAAAAGGCGATTCAAGATGTTTCTTCATCCATTTCATTCATGTTGCGGATTTGAAGCAACAACAACAAAAAGTATTCTCCTCCCTAACAAAATATATTGTTGTGCTGATTTTTTATTGACAAGGTGTATTGCCGATTTATGAATGAACCAAATCGCTCATTCCACATTCTTTTTGGTAGAGATGGAGTCAAACACTATGATCACTTAACTACTAAAACTAGTGAACCTTAACATGTGAATAATTGCTAATGTTTTAAGGAATAACTTAACTTGTTTAGCATTTAGAGAATCATTTAGGATTGGTAAGCATTGCGATTGGAAGTCTAAAATATCTTTTTTTACCGAACAACACAATTGAAAAATATAAAATTGAATATTTAATAAAAACAAAAGAAACTATTCATTAATTATATTTCTCATAATTTATCAAAAAAACTGTATTTCTTATAAAACGGAAACATTCACGAAATAAAATAATTGTAATAAATAACATCTAATTCTTTTTACCGTAAAAATTGACCACAAAATAAATATGTCGTGTCAAAGGCATTAAAAGAGGGAGGCCACTCTGGTTGTCTAATAGGATGGATGATATGTTTGGCCTGGCAAAGTAATAATATAATTGTTTCTTTTTTGATATCTCCGTAATGACATGATTAGGATTGTTAGAGCCAAATACAAGTGCAATCATCAGGAAATTCATACACTTAAGAGTATAAGGATATTGATAAAGAATTTAATAAAAAGAGAATTTAATAAAAAATTAATGTGGTATGATAATTATATTTAAATAGATATAATGTATGAGATTTATAATTATTTTTTTATTTAATTTATTTATAATATATAATTTATAATAAATATATTTATTTAATATACTAATTTTATATGTTTGTGTAAAATAAATTATATTTCCAAAATTTTATTTTTAAACTAATTTAGATATTTTTTATGTGAAATTTGTGGAAATAATATTTTATACAAATTGTTGTCCAGTGAGTAAATTTAAAAAAAATATTTCGGTTAGAAAATAACTACATTCGAAGTTCAAAAACAATAAAATACATTAGACAAATAAGAGGAAAATATAATTAAAATTAAAATTATATGTATTTATTAGATAAAATAGAAAAAAATAATTGATATTGTGTGTGAAAAAAAATAAAATAGTGATTAGAATATTTATAAATGGAAGAAATGTTAAAAAAAAAAAAGAGACAGCTCGTGTAAAGTGGGGTTCATTATCATTATCAGTGGACCCCACTGAACCCTACGCTCTGTCTAAACAGAGCTCATGATGGGAAGGACTGCTCATGTGGGCTCAATGCTGCATTGTGAAAGCCCTAGTCCGACTAACAGCTCCTATCTTTGGAAAGGGATAGCGTTGAACCATGTTCGGTTTTGGAAGGACACAACTGGAAACGAACCGCTGGCGGAGAAGATTGTACACCAAATGGATGCTGTGGAGTTGCACAAGAAAGTCGCAGCATACATTGACAACGCAGGTAACTTGAATTGGAACATGCTGAGTTCCGCTCTACCTAACTCTTTGCTTTTACTTGTTGCAGGGCCGCACACAAATGCGGGTGCAGATCAATTTTATTGGGGTCTTTCAAGCTCTGGAGATTTTTCCATCAGAACGGTCTATGAGCTTCAGTGCTCTTATCATTGGAATCCAAAGGAGGTAAAACGGAAGGTGGTTTGGAGACTCCCGGGTATTCGGACCTTCTGCTGGCTTGTTTTACTTGGTGCTTTAATGACAAATCAGAAGCGTGCAAGAAGGAATGTTGCGAGTGATCCCTGTTGCGATTTATGTGTGGGGGTGGAAGAATCATGTTGCCACGTGCTGCGGGATTTTATTGAACCCAAAACCATCTGGATCGGGACGTTAGATACTAACCAACAGGCTACCTTCTTCTCAACCAACCCGGAAACGTGGTTCTTGCTCAACTTACAAGACTCGAATACACACACTGGGGACATACCGTGGAATGTGGTGTTCTGTGTAACCTGTTGGTTGATTTGGAAGTGAAGTGGTTTTACTGGCAACCTCATGACGCTGAGTTCGTAAAGCTCAACAAAGATGGAGCGGTTTCTAAAACTGAAAACCTGGCATCAGCGGGAGGAATCATTAGAGACCATAACGGAAATTGGCTTGCAGGTTTCGCAACACACATTGGCTGCTGTCCAATTCTCTCAGCAGAGCTGTGGGGAATTGTTAAAATGTGCTTTATTTGCTGTCAATATTTGATAAATCAAGTTGATCATGTGCTAGAATAAGAATAGGAGATATGATTTTTAAATTTAAAGCTTTTGCTTCATGATTTTTAGGATTAAATTGTTACATTTTCTTTTATAAATAGTTGTAGCAATGAATGAATAATCTAGAACATTTTACATCGTGTCTTGAACACACTTTCATGTCTACACTCTTCACTCCTCCTCCATAAAATTACTAAGAGTGGTATTAGAGAAAATTTGATCTTAAATGACCTAGAGTTTAATTAAAGAATACAAGCTACGCCACATCAAGCATGAGGAAGAAGAAGAAAAAGAGTGTTTTCTAGTGTTTTTCAAGTATGAATACATACAAAAACACAAACATGCCTACAACCCACAACTACAAAGTCGACCACAACAAATGTCAAGAGTGTTGATGAAAACAATACATAAGCACAACAATTTTGACGACAACAACAACAAATGTCAAAAGCCACGACAACTTCTCCAAGATGACAAAAAAGATGTCATTTTGAGAAGCAAATAAAAGACAATGTTACAATCAAGGAGGAGCTTTTCGAGACATGAAAATTGCAGCAAAAAAGCAAGGAGGAGTGTTAAAATGTGCTTTATTTACTGGTGAAAATCACCATTAGAACAAGTCAAGATTTGATATATCAAGTTGATCATGTGCTAGAATAAGAATAGGAGGTATAAATTTTAAATTTAAAGCTTTTACTTCATGATTTTTAAGATTAAATTGTTACATTTTCTTTTATAAATAGTTGTAGCAATGAATGAATAATAGAATATTTTATACGTCTTGAACATACTTTTATGCCTACAAATGATCTCCAAAGCTGATATCACCATAAGCCAAAATTGGTCACTCATCTCGGCAATTCGTGAGCTTCTTCATAAGCCTTAGGATACTCAATTCAGACATGTGTTATAGGGAGTGTAATCAGACAGCGGATTAGTTATCTAATATGGCCAGAAGCTTGCCTTTAGGATATCATGTTCTGGGTAGACCTATTGATATTAGGCACATCCTTGTTAGTGATGCAAATAGGATCTCATATCCTAGACGTTGTAATATAAGTTAAGCTTTGGGCTTTGATTTTTTGATTAACAAAGTTTTTCCATTGATTACTTCGAGGCTTACCTAGTAGAGTTTGGAGTACATAGTATTGTTTGTTCAAAAGATTAGCCTAGTTAGGTTGTCGAGTAAGTGGGTGGTCATTTTCAGTATGATTAAGATGCACTCATTCACTTTTAATGTGGAATTAACTAAATGTTTGGGTAATTAATTTATGGGCTCCTGAGGTTAAACAAAATACTAACTAAATCCTTGTGGTTCTAGAGAACCCAATATACATTCTTAATGTTTAAACACGGTTACACTTAAGTCCCTCCATTAAGAAACAATTAGTATTCTATTAGAAATTGCTTACGTGGTTGAGAGAGACATTATTATGACGAAATTAACCCTATCTTCTTTCTTCTCGTCCACAGGTTGTGGTCACTTCAAAGAACCACAATTTGAGAACTTTCTCATACAGATATTTCAAGTTGTAAATTCAAACTCAATATAGTATGGTTTCATATGTGTTTCACATAATCTCATTGACTTGAAGAGACCAACTAATTGCAACAGGAATAATCTATAAATTCATAAACTGTAAATCCAAAAAACCCATTAGAGGTTGGGTTTGCTGTTGTTATTTCATTGCTTGTGCTTTGATTTATATGAGTTGTGGAAATACTATGTGTGGTAGGGTCGACATGCATTGTCTGATTTGAAGGAGTAATGGGGTTTGTATTTTGTTTTTGGTCCCATGTCTTCATTGTTGAGTATAATGGTGGCCAAGGGTTCAATTTCAGGTAAGCTAACTAAAATATTAAGTTCTTCCTCTTCTTGGCCATTAAACATCTCGCACACATCCTTATCATCACTCAACTTCTTCTTATCAAATTGAAACTCCAGCGGTGTGTATCTCAGCATCTAGAATGCTTCAGTTGTAAAGTTACACAATGCCACTCGTGAGAATTTTTCAAGGTCCACAATGTCGATAAATGCTACATTTTTCTCAAAATTCAACACAAAACAGTCCTTTTGTTTTTTAATCTTTGCAACATCACAATCAACATTTTTCGTCAAAAATCAAATCGACCTACATTATTTGCTATATTCAACACAAAACCCTAGAAAGATGAACTAATGTCTAAAAAGAAACAATGCACATTGAGTTACAATACTTTTATCCAACTACAAATCACAAAAAAAACAACATTTATATGACGGAAAAATCATACCTGAATCGTCGTTTATGAACCCGAGTCTTTAGTATTTAAAACTTAAGAAATTGAAAAGCATCATATGGAGAGATGAACGAGAGATTAAATTGAAATAAGAAATTGATTATCAGGAACCCTAATATTCAGTGTTTTGAGTGACGAAATTGAAGAAGATGGAGAGAGAGGAATGAAAGAGATTGTTGGTAAAGAAGGTCTGAAACTAACGAATATGATTATACTCTTAATTAATCGAGGACGAGATAGTAATTACCCACTTTTTGTTAACGACGTTCACTAAAGAACACGTGAAGGACGAAATTGCGGTATTACAAAACTTAGGAACCTTCTTACTAGTTTCGATTAACCTCAAGGACCTCCAAATTAATTACCCTTAAAAATTATATCGAACTTAATTGAAACGTCTATATTCAAATTCAACATGCAGGCGCACGAGCAAATTGAAAATGGCCACATATAATAAGACCCCACCATTCAAAGTTGGTTCGCTAAATTGCTATATATGGCTGCCTGCTTTATGTGAAACTAAGAGTTGACTGTACTTTAATTAGTAATAAACCCAAGTTAGATATGCTGACTATTAAGTCGTGTTGTTACTAATGATTAGCACATGCTTTAATGATCGTCTTCGTGTTTAATAGATCACCATTTGAGAATTTCTTGCTCTCTTGCTAATATCCCCAAAGCATCCACAAGTCAACTATCACAAGCTCCCTTCCTTACTTATAATTACTAGTTTTTTTTTTTACCTATGTTGCACGTGAATCTTGTTTTTATAAATAAGAAAGACGACCGTTGAAATACATACAGATTTTAGAGAACTTATTATGATCACATAACCCAAAAATGAAATATTGCTACTACACAATAATAATATTCAGATAATAGTTTATTCTAATCATAATTATTTACATTTAAACTTATTGATAAAAGAAAAAGTAGTTATGCTAATAGAGATGAATAGTTTCTATTTTACACTTATACCTATATATAACATAGTAATATCATTATATATAGCGTATTAAAAACATATTCAACTTATCAAAAAAATTAAGCGTATTCGATTAAGTTTTTTATTACATAATTTTATCTTTTTCCTTATTTTATGGGATGAAAACTGACTACCAAAATTATCTAATTTTCAAATCAATTTAAGATAATTTGATAAAATTATCAAATACTTATTATGGAGATAAACCACACATTGAACATGGAAATGGGCATTGCGTTTTGATTGCAATACAAATTTTAATACCACGAGATAAATATTCATCTCCATATACATATCAAATACCACACATGTTAATACGAAACTTTAATGCCACATATGTTAACAGATAAAATTATCAAATACTTTATTATTTTTTATAAATAATCTGTAATTATCTTAACAAAAATTCTAAATTTTATCTATTTTGAATGTTTATCTTAACTTCACTTGATGATAAGCTCTTTTAGTGAATTGGATAGCCCCCTTAAACTCCTCAGGAAACTTATCGATGATCTAGACAGGCATCTCTAATATGAATTCTACTTGATGATAAGTCCCCCTTGTAAAATCTGATAATTACTTGAGCCCTCTTTATCCAAATCACTTTATTTATTGCCCTGATCAAGATAGAGTCAAATCCCCTAAGAATTTAAGAATTGAAAATTTCAACTTCCCTTCCATGGCACACTTTTCTGGGTAACCAAGAAGATGATATCAAACGTTTTTTTTTTTTTTATCTAGGTCGTGTTAGATTTTCTAACCTTATAGTTGAATTATTCCAACTCTACACAGAAATATTCTATTATAATTGTGAGTGTTTATCCAAACTCAAAACAGGAACAATTACTTAATTGATTTAATTTCTGCA
The DNA here is from genome assembly GCA_948243855.1 of Flueggea neowawraea. Classification (NCBI taxonomy): domain Eukaryota; kingdom Viridiplantae; phylum Streptophyta; class Magnoliopsida; order Malpighiales; family Phyllanthaceae; genus Flueggea; species Flueggea neowawraea. The sequence goes on from CAODLS012535711.1 coordinate 11,379, forward strand.
TTATTATTGTATATAATAAAAATTTAATTACTTATTAAATTATAGAAAAAGTAGAAACTCTTCTTCCAATTTGTTGTGCCGATGTGCTTTTCGAATAGGAGTTAAATTGAATTAGGATTATTATGTACACGGTTATATGCATAGAAGTTGAAGTGAATTAGGATTAAAAAAGAATTTGTTAATTAATAAACACGTAATTCAATTCTTTGAAGAAGGAAAATTTTAAATTGCTAATTAAATTATAGAAAAAGTAGAAATTCTTCTTTCAATTTGCCATGCCAATGTGCTATTTGAATAAGAGTCAAATTGAATTAGGATTATTAAGTCCACGGTTTTATGCATAGAAGTTGAAGCATTAGGATTAAAAAAAGAATTTGTTAAATAATTAACTGGTTATTTAATTCTTTGAAGAAGAAAGGGTTTACAAGTATTTATGAATTAAATTAAATCATAAAAAAATAGAAAATTTTCTTTCAATTTGCCATGCCGATGTGCTATTTGAATAGGAGTTAAATTGAATTAGGATTATTAAGTCCACGATTGTATGCATAGAAGTTGAAGACATTAAGATTCAGAAAGGAATTTGTTAAATAATTAACTCTTTATTCAATTCTTTAAAGAAGAAAGGTCTTACAAGTATTTAAGAATTAAAAAAAAGGATGAGAGTGTAATTTTTTTTCTCACATTCGTACATTTATATATATTATGATAATATCCTAATAGTGAATAATGGGTTCATTTGTCAACAAAGTAGTGAAATATGGCTTTATCTGAAAATATATAATATAGTATTACAATATATCTTCATTTTTTAGACATTTGCACAGAATAAATTAACCATTAGATGTCTCACTATTACAATTCAATGTTAATCGATTTGGCTTTGTTTAGGACGATTTAGAAAAGCAATATTTTCGGAGAATTGAAATCTTTACGCTTATATGGGAATGCGTGATAAAAAGGGGGAGCGAATTTTCGTGCATGTTTTATGATGTGATTGTGTAGAGATACAATAAATTAATCACTAGAAAACCAGACTACACGTTTGTTTTGTGACCATTGAAATCGAGAGCGTGTAGGGAGCTTACTTGCGCCACCCAACTAACATCTTTTCTAAGCAAAAGATTGTTTCAAGACCTCTGCCTCTTTCCCGCAGTATTTTCACCTTTTCACATATTAATGTTATCAAACTTGTAACTAACCTCTCGAAACGGAATTACCCATTTCAGCTTTGCTCTAGACTAAACAAGAAAGGCTACATGCTTGTCCAAATCTTCTATTATTATTATTATTAGAGAGTGGATCGACACGCATGTAAATTGTAATAAGGTCTATCTTGTTGGCTTATCACACTCTTAATGGCTGTCCTTCACAAAAGCGAACATGAAACGGAATTGGGTAGCCGCTTTCTGTGGATTTGCAGTGCTAATGTGGGACAAAACAGATCAGTTGGGGCTCCATTTTCATGTACATGATGACGTTTTAGAATTGCATCTTACCTTATACATAAAGCTTTGTTTTTTCTTTTTAAAGAAAACTTATGTATTTCGTTGTTGGTTAAAGGTCTAGTGTGATTTGGTCATTTTTGTATCCAAATGAGATTTGGTCTATTTTGTATCAAAATGAGTTTGACCCTTTTCTTTAATTCAGGAGCATCAATTTAGATGACAGAATATTTCAATTGTTGGCTTGTGTTACAGATGCTTATTGTCTTGTGCGCTTCCATTCTATCGTTTATCCTACTTGTCCATCCCAACAATCACATACTAAATGCTAGTCCAAATCTTTTATCAAATCTTGTTATTCGCTATTGCTATTCCACATATATTTGATCGCTATATTTTGTGGATTCACCCCAAACTATATTTTACACAACATTAATGTTAATATTTTCATTTTGGACAATATAATATTTTTCTGTTCAACTATTATAATTATCTAATTTATGAATAAAGTTTCTTTTTAAAAATTTTAAGTCAAATATAAAAGTTTAGTGGGGAGGAGATTTATGCAAAGGCCTAGAATATAAAAATCGAATTTCCATAAGTTGAATGGGAATGACTCGAATGAGAGAAAATAAATTGCAATATTTTTGTTTAAATTAATAAATAATATATTTTTTATTTAAAGAATATTTTTAAAATTAGTATTTCAATAATAAAATTAAAATATTAACAAACCAAGAGAGAAATTATAACTATTAAATATTAAAAATTATTATAAAAAATTCATAATTTTATTCATAATTCTTTCATAAATTAAATATATTTTTTTTCTAGATAAGTATATAAATTCATCAAAATAAAAGATTCTAATTCATATATTATAGCATTAATCAAACGAATGCATATACATGCATTAAATTAAGTTAATATGACTAATATTATCTTAATTTGATCAAAAGTATCAAATTACCACTAATTTTTATATTTGATTTTTTCTTTTCAAAAAGACTAATATGTTAACAAAATCGATATATATAATTATATAACAAAAATTAATTTATAAAATAAAAATTGATAATTTTTTGTTATGTAATATTTATTGATTTAAATGTATATATTGGATTTTGTTATATATTGATAGATATATTGATTTTTTTTGTTACGTAATTATTGATTTTAGAAACTTTTGTGTATTATATTATATTATATTATATTATAAAAAAGAATTTTGTATATTATATTACAAAAAAAAAAGAAAATGATTTAAAAGACCCATCACATATCAATTAATTAAAACATCACTTGTCAAAACTTAGCGAAAACTCACTAACTTAAAAAAAAACTCTCTATATATATATACACTTTCGCAATCTATCAATAAATTGTACAGTAAAAGGTAGGGAGGGATACATTCCTTTAGACGTAAATGTCAAGAAATCAGACGATAGAAGATAACACGGAATAACAAAGAGCAATCACATAAGAACACAAGATTTACATGGTTCGATCAATAACCGATCTACGTCCATGGGCAGAGCACAAGTAATTCTACTATTCAGAGTAAAAAACAAGCACAACGATATACAACGACGTTCAAAAGATACCCAAGACGTTCTCAAGCCCCCCTTATATAGTTAACAAGTAATACAAGTCAAAACCAATTAGGAAAATCCTAATTGAAACCCTAAATCCCGTCAGAATTTGTTACACAGTCAGGGAAGTAAAGACATTGACAAAGACCCTTAAGACACGACCATTCCTTCATGTCTGTGTAGCTCCAAACGACCCGACAAGCCAAGACACAGGCACGACCGTGGCCAAGGCCGTGTCCGCCCAGTTCTTATCTCTTCCGGCTCCAGTGCATTACATGGTCAATCATACGCCCGTATAGTGTCTGTCCAACAACTCTTTTTCCTTCACAAATCCGCCCTTCTTTAGCTTGTATCACTTCCTATAAGGCTTTGGCTTCAATCTTGATCAAGAAATTCACTCCAATCTCAACAATTCTCCACCTTGGAGTGAAGTTTCTTTCTCGTTCAACTCGGAATCCCGAATTACTCATCTGTCACACCACCCTGAAGGACCTCAAGTCCTGCAACAACGAACCAAGTCCAACCCAGACTTCCCATCACTAGCTAGCTTTCCATCAACTCCTAACAACAAAACACTCTGCATATTTCATGTGCCTTCTAGTGACTGCTTTTGAAAATCACCAACACAATTACCATGCACTAGTTCATTTGTTGTTAGCCCTCGTGAATCAACCTGATCAATCTTTGCCTGTTCCGGAGTCTTGATCACAAACTCCACCCGTTTTCAGCAGAACTCACAACAGTTTTTAAACCATTAACAACTACCGAGTTGCCAATCAAGGTGTAAATGACATTCTGCAATTTACCATTCATCACAATTAAAGATCCTTTGCACACCCGAATTCCTTCACCTCTACTCGAGAAACTATAACCATGCTTCGACAAAGCACCAACAGAAATTAAGTTCCTTCGCAACCTAGGGACATATCAAGCATCAAGTTTTCTGACATTCCCGTCATGCATCCTAATCTTCAAAGAACGTGGCTTTCAACACTAAGC
>CAODLS012535723.1:0-11914 GCA_948243855.1 Flueggea neowawraea
TGGGCTATACAGTGGAATGGTCCACTTAGCTCTAACCACCTAAAGAACCAACGACTGTCTTTAGTGACAGTCATCCTCGATTGCTTAAGATCGAAAAGATCTAATATAAGTCTAAGCAAATCGATACCAAGTATCGTGTTGTGAAAGACTTGTTTGCACAAGGACAAGTAAATTTAAGTACAAGTTTCACAAAATGAAGTGAACCTGGAAATGTAAATTCATACGAGACGTGATTGAAGATCCATTAATAAAATCCTATGAGGAATAAATTTCTTAAGATCCACATGCCACACAAAGTATGTAATCCCTTATAACATGATCTTTAATAAGATCATCATGAGCAATACACGACCACAAATGTTGAGAATTGACATTTGTAGTATCATTAAGTGAGAAAGAATGTTGGCAGAGAAGTAACCCACTCACATGGGTGTTTACCTTAGTTTTCCTAGTTCGTTAGAGGAAGAACTAAGATGAGGCTGGTTTTGAAAGTAAAAAGAGACTTAGAGCGCTTTCATAATCAAGAGGTCGTCTTGCATTTTACAGTTGTGAGTTCATTGTAAAAGAGCAAGAAAAAATCGTACTTAAAAAGACTTATGCCATAGGATAATTTTCTATAACGATCATTAAATGATCAGATGCTAAAATTGAGTGACTTTTAGGATATTATGTCTTAACTCCAGAAGTAATTCTGTTATGGTGTGAATTAAGGATAGATGGCAAAATATATCATAACTGAAACTTCTGTGTGGTGTTGACATTGTTGTATAAACATGCGCTCCTCTAAGGGAATGAAAGAACATCACAACACATGATCATATCATATGTGCTATATACACGACCATAGGGATGGAAAAGATTAAAAAATGATCTCACTTTTCCTAGTGTGAGACCTGCCGTGAACATATGGTTCTCAATAATACCTACCCTTAGAACCTTTAACACATTCAAGATGTGAAGTTGAGTTTGACTACTTTAGCTTGCTGTTAATGGTCATGATTGATTCGACCAAACGTGACAAGTTGGGCAAGTAAACTTGGTTATGTGGATTGTCTGATGTAAGAGGGAAAGTTTGTTTCTAGATGCATTTGCACTAGTCTCATAAGTTTGCTTAGTTAGCTCTCATGTGATCTGTCACATGATGTGTGAACTATGAGTAAAGCTTTCGTGAGATCAAGAAGTTCGAAAGCAGCGATTGTGTGGTTATGAACTAGAGGAGGCATACGTTCCAGCAGATTGTGTTGTTGTTGCATACAATATGATAGAATGGAGTTGTTCTGCAAGAGACGTCTTCTGGCAGGATTAAGTAATGAGTTGTTATATATCCCTTACAAGTGTATAGCAATTATGCTCTTATCGTATGCTGGTCGCGCTGTCTATTTGCCTATATGACAAAAGGATCGAGCATGGTTATATGAGTGCTAACCATGTTACATGATGATGTACCATGTCGTCATGTGCGAGTGGGAGATGTTGGAAAAAGAGGTTCACCCATGACTAGTGAACCGAACTCGATCGGTCAAGGTGTGAACCGGGACGATGGACCGAGACCAATTAGCGAGCCCAATTGAGATGGGTCATAAGGCCCATGTGCTAAGCTCATTGGGCTCAAACCCATTTAAGGGCTTATAAATATGAGTGAGGAATGAAAAGAAGAGGATAGGGAAAAAAAAAAGAAAGAAAGGAGAGGAAAAAAAAAAAGAAAAGAAGGAAGAAGAAAAAAAAAAGAGGGAGGGAGAAAACGTTTCTCCCTTCCCTCATCCTTCCCTCCATCTTCCTTTCTCTATCTCCTTCCTCCATCATTCATCGTTTGTCGATCCTGATCCGAAGTGGCATCTAGGTTGTAAAACAGACCATCACTCTCATCAACAATCCGACCGTGATTTGCTCGCGAGACCAACATAGTCCCAATCCTAACCTTTGTCTTTCGCTGCTGATTGGGTCGTGCTTCCGCAAGAATCGAGGTTGGTAACTCGAACCCACTATTATATACTGTTTATTTATTAAACTGGCAGCCAGATTCATTCAGTTCTTGATAAGGGCATACATGTATTAATGTATTAAAAAGAGGGGCAAAAATGTTTAAAAAAGTTTTCTCCATATCCTGACATTTATAAGTGTTATGATTAATACACGCGCGATGCTATGGATTTTATTTTTTAAAAGTGATTTATTTTTTATGAAAATAATAATTACGTTATAATTATATAAATATTCAAAATAATCTAAAAACTAAAAAAAAACTATGAGATAAATTTGTAATAATATTGAGTTTATTACATATTATCACACCAAATTTTAAATTACTTCTTTGAATACTACATTAATATGTGTGTAAGTATACAAATTGTCTCTCTGTCACATATAAGAATTTTCAAATCAAATCTACACTTAACTCAATATTGTCTTAACTAAAATGCACTAAACTATGATTAGAATATAAAAAATCTAAAAAAATTGTAGATTTTGATTCTTATTAACTCAATACATCATAGTATATACATTCACAAGTTCCAAAATATTTAGTAATTAATATAAAATATAAATTAAAATATTGAAATGAAAATATGTGTTATAATTAAAATAAAAAAATTATATACTGAATTTACCATTATTGTTAAGAACAATATCAATATTTGTTCTAATTATTAACCAAACATTGTGAGACTTTCCTTCACAATTTATATAACCATATAAAAATAGCGTAACGATTAAAATTAACACAAAATAATTTGAAAGAAAATTAGTATCAATAGTATGTTACTTGAACACTAAGAAGCTTCTCATCTTTTTTTTAATCTGTTACTAAGCTATCAATAGCTTGCTGGTCAAAGAAATGGTACTCCTTTCCCATTATAGTTTCAATTTTATTTCTATTTGTTTTTGTATCTTACTTGAACACTGAGAAGCTTCTCGTCTTTTTTTAATCTGCTACTAAGCTAAATAACACTAAGAAGAAAATGATTGTTACTGTTAAATATAATAAATTCTTGTAATTTTCTATTTGGGGTGCAGTTTTCAGACCTCATTGAGGTAATTCTTATTGAGATATTACTGCTAACTATAATCTGCATTAAATATAATAAATAGTTATCTGAAATCCTTTGGAATTCGTTTCCCCAGTTTACTATGTCAATGATTCTTTTTAATAGGGTGTTTTAAATAATAAAATCTGTAAAAAAAAAAAAGAAGAGGCAGTTTTAAAATCAATTGATTGGTATTTCTTTGGTCACCATTGTTATATTATGTTAAATGAAATTGGTGGAGGTTCTTAGTCTAAGATTAGGGGAAAAAAACTTGATTGGTTTCATAATCATATCATTTTATTAGTTTTATCTGTACTAATTCTACAAATGGGAAATTTAGGATGTTTTATGTATTGCTTGATTTGTTATGTAAGCTCAAGGTTTAATTGATAATGTGAACATCTATATAGATTATGTGTATGTGACATAAGAAATGAAATAGAAAAAGAGCACAGTATGCGCATACAAAACAAATAGTAAACACTCACAAATCGGTTTAAACACAAGAACAGAACATGAATTATAGCAAGCAGAGCAAGAATAGAACTTACAGATTTTAATAAGTCGATAATATGGTTGAACAACCGAATGAAATGCTGAGTAGACTTTCAGAAGTTTGCTATTACTTACGTATACAATAAATGGAATGTTGTCACAAACATGTAAATAAAGCAGGAAAAAGTTGAGAGAATCGATGGAAAATGAAAGGCCTTGAAAAGCATACCTGCAATGCTTGATTAGTAGGTTTTTTTGATGGCGTAGACAATATATATATATTGGGTAGGAATGAACAAATCTGAATTGCATTTTTTTCCTAATCAATATGCTTGCTGATCCTTATGCTTGATCAGTGCATTTGTTTCTTTTTCAGTCCTGTAATGTATTGAGCCTTAATAGGGGTAAATTTTTACTGATTTCCTTTTCAGACATGTAATGATGGAAAATCCTACCAATCAGGGGATTTGATTTACTTATTATACAGGTTTGCATATATACGTCTATGTTTTGAAGGGAGTATATCCAGGGTAGTGTTTTGAAATTTTAATTCTAAAGTATAATTAGGGAGGAATTCTCGGTATCGTATATTGTGCTTTGAAATTTTAAATTCTAATGTATAATTACAGTGGAATTCTCGGTAGTGTATATTGTGCTTTGAAGGGAGTATAATTTTGCTGTAATTTGATTATGTTAATTTGTTTTGGAATTTTAAATTCTGATGTATAATCACTTTAGTTTGATTGTTAATTATAAAGGTTGGTTGTTGAATGACACGTGACAAGTTAATAAAGTGCCAAATGTCATTCAGTTAGGTTGACAAATGTCACAATTTCATGAATGTATTCTCTTTTATATTAATATATAGATGTAGATATAGATATAGATGTTATGACCCATATAATAGGTTTCCAAATTAAGTCTAAAAGTTTAAATTTGTTGTACTTGAGTAATCATGTCCATATACTTATAAATATTTCTATTCATATACAATTATATGATGTAGAACTAAATAGCTAGTGCATTGCAGGTAGTTGGACTTACTTGCTTTAGTTGTATGCTTAATTTTTTTTGAACTGAGTTGTATGCTTAATTGGTATGTTACATTTAAATATGATCTTATGTAGTTCCTATAGGAAAGAACTAGACTTGAACAAAACAATTTTATTGGTGAAGTTATAATTGTTAATTTGGGCGGGCTTGTTTTGTCAAAATGTAATCTTTTTGACTTTCAGGTGATGGCATCGTCATTTGCTTCTTCACCTTCTGTTGTTCCTTTGGCTTCTTCCAGGAAGATCTTCAGACTCTGCAGATATGCTTATATAATGTTTTAGTTCTGTCTCTGAAAATTAGTGTGAAAATTTAGCACGGAAAGTATGGAAGTACGTAATAGCCATTTTCTGGTTCAAAAATAATTTATTTAGAGCACTAACCAAGTTTTCCAGATTTTTGAAGCTGCCTTTCAACAAATAAACTTTGCTCACGACCATGTTAACCATTGGACCGACACCGTTGGATGACTATATAAACAAAATAACAAACTGAAAGTATTAGTTGAATGTTACAAGAAAAAAATTACTTTTCGACATAAATTCATACCTAATACACATATTTATTTAAGCAGGAAACTTTCAGAAAAATCTGATAGTTGAGAAACATATCAGAAGACAATTCTTGTCTATTTTATAATACGAGGGGAAAAATTGGACAACTTCCAAAGAAAATGAAAAGAAATTGATATATCCTAAATTTACACAATTTTCAAGCAAGGGCAAAAAATAATTTGGATGAATTGGGAACGAAAGGACAAAAAATGAACGAAAAGGCAAAACAAAAGGGCCAAGCAAAGGAGCTGACCACAGCTATGGTGACGTGACCACGGTATGTCCATGGTCAGACACCACGGTCGTGATCATGACCATGGTGGAGGAGCAAAAACATAAAAGTGGGCAGAGACAGCCCACGCCCGTGCAAAAGAGCGTGGCATGACGGCGTGGCCGACCTATTTGGTCAAAAATGTCAATTTCGGCTTGTGTACAAAAGGCATCCATTTGGCATTCATAAATGGGTATTTTTGGCATTTAAAAGTTAGGGGTTTTGGCACATCATATGGTGTATAAATACCCTTCTTAACCACACTTTGGATTATCTTTTTGAACACTTTAGAAAGAACATTGATTCAAGGTTGGAAAAGAGAGGGAGAAGCTTGAAGATTATTATGATAAGCTTATCTCATACCTTTTCATTCTCTCTCTTTCTACACTTGTACTTATTGACAATGTTCTCTATCTATGATATTGGTTGTTATTCATCATTTTTATTTATGTTAGCTTAAATCTCTTAGTTATGCCTAAAGATATAGATTAATGATGATTGCTTGGTATATTTATAGATGGGTGATATGCTTTCAATGTGTTATACATATGTTGTGTAGAGATTTGATTTAATGACTTTGTGTAAATGAATGTTAATCTGCTTGATCACCATAGTAGCATTAATGACAAATCTAGGTGAAGAATTGAAAGATGAAGGTTATATGAGGTCAACAAGTATTAAACTCATCATACATAGGGTAGAAATATTCTATGTAGATAAGATATCCAATAAAATTCTCGAAATACTTAATGAATCTAATTTAGTTAGGTGAAACTGAAAAAACCCTCTTAATAATGTAGATATAACTTTAATGACTTTGAAAAAAGTTTAAAGTGAGACTAGTGGAGAAAACACTCAAATCCATATAAAACCCTATTCATAAATATAATAAGTAGAACTTTTAATCAAGTCTGGAAAGCCCTAACATTTTATTGACTATTGTTCTTCTCTTGTTTACTTGATCATTGTTATCTTTTCATTTTAGAATATTAGAATATCGAACTCTTGAAACATTTTATTTTTTTTTGGTTTACGAATTGATTATATTTAGTACTCGTCCATGTTGATACGATAACCTTGGAATACTCCTTGGTAAAACTAAATTGATTATCGTGCGTTTGTGATAAATTCGATCAGAAACATAGCCCATAAATTGACATTGTTATAGTTCTCTTTCCACTTCCGCTTTCTCAACCAATGTTTAGTTGCAAGAACTCCTAGATAAAACAACGTAACTCCAAATATCCCAGCTGCAATAGCAATGGATGCCCCCCACCAGCCACCCGGTCCCTCTGTCGCGAGACATGATCAACCATGTACCTGCAACATAAGCTATTGCCATGAATGATGCAGCAACCCATGTAACCTTTTGAGTTATTGCCAATATCGTCATCAGTTTTTTTCTTCTGAAAGGTATAATGCTGATGGAAACAACAACAATGGACAGGGAAGTGAACAGGGCAATGTGGTTGCATACGGCAAAGATTTTAAAAGCTGTGGTTCTTCCCACTGTTGATTTTCCTTTTAGTGGTCCGTCATGCAACACACTACCAGGAGGGTTCATACCTGCAGTAAATGTAACTGTCGCAATCAAAATTGCGACCAATGTAATTGTGGTCCTTGCATTCAGCAGTGCCTCGCGCTGCATCTGTTCTTCCTTCTTGTTGGAACGATTTCGGAAGACTTCTTTTAGCTCCTTTCTGCGTAGCTCACTGAGACGCTTGTGTTTGCTCTTATCTTTGTGCGCGAGGACTCGGGCTCAGTTTCCTGCTTTTTCTGTCGATGGATTTGAGGGTTGGATTGACTTTTACTCTTCCGTCGATCTTTAGACTGCGGAGAGCTCAGATAAACCTTCTCCTGCCTCGAAACATATCTGGAATTGCATTTACTTTGAGAACCATGGGAAATCTTATTTGTATCATCAACTGTAACTGTAACTTCAAATTCTTTATGCTGTCTATTTGCGGCACTCTGTAACAACTCTTTAATTTGCTCCACCTCCTCTGTGTTGCTTCCAGCTTGTTCAAGGATTTCCAAAGCTATCTGCCCTTTAGAGTTCTTGCAATTCACATTGACGGCTGTACTTATCACACTGTTTACCAGCTGTAAGGAATTCCATCAAGAAAAATTTAGTTAACAGATTCAAAAACAGGGAAACAGAACACTTGATTCTGTAGAGAAAAGAATTGTACTTGATAGTTTTCAGTAGATATTGCAAAATGGTGTTACCATATTGGTCCTGGTTGTTGACAAGGTCAGAAATATCAGACCTCTCTGTCAGATATGCCAACACATCAAAGTTTCTGGCCCTTATAGCAAGATGAAAAACTGTCTCTTCCTTCTTTGTCAAAGATCGAAAAGAATAAGAAGAGACAAGAACGTATGCTTCAAGAATTGCTATTTAGCCATTAATAACTGTTGGGACCTAAACACACAAATACACCCACAAAAAAAATAAATAATAGAGAAAAAGAGAAGAAAATACAATAAATTTTTAATGTGGTGCAGTCCATCAATAGACCTATATCCACGAACTCCACTAAAATAAGTATTACAATTTTTGAATGGACAAAATTGTAAAAATCCTCACAGACACACAAACTCAAGTCCAAGTTATACCTTTGGTTAAGTAGCCTAGAATTTGTGGTACTTAACAACTTAAACTTAAGGCCTATTTATAAAAGGAAGACCTCTTGTCTATCTTATACTTAAACAATACGAGAGAAATACTTTCTCCAAAACCACTCCTAACCAATATGGGATTTGGGGAGTTTTCCCAACAAATCCTCCATCTACCCATATCTCAACGGTTTCAGAAAACTGAACTCTTTTTGTAGTTTTCGTCTTCTTCGTCGTAGTTGACATATTCTCTGCAGTTTTTCTTCTCCTCTTCCTCTATTCTCCTTCCTAAAACGAGCATTCCGCTCTGATACCACTTGTTGGGGCCCAAATACACAAATACACCTGCACAAAAAAAATAAATAATAGAGTAAAAGATAAGAGAACATGGAAAATTTTTAACTTGGTTCGGTCCCTTAATAGACCTACGTCCACGAACTCCATTAAAATAAGTATTAAAATTTTTGAACTGAAAAAATTATAAAAATCCTCGCAGACACACAAACTCAAACCCAAGTTACACCTCTATTTAACTAGCCTAAGATTTGTGATATCTAACAATTTGAGCTCAAAGCCTATTTATAAGGGGAAGACTCATTGTTTATCTTACACTTAAATAATCTAGAAGAAATATTTTCTCCAAAATCACTCCTAACCAATGTAGAATTTGGGGAGTTTTTCCAACAAATCCTCACTCTACCCAAATCCCCACATATCTCAACGGTTTCAGATCTTCGTCTGCTTCGTTGTAGTTGACATTTTCTTCGCAACTCTTCTTCTCCTCTTCCTCTATTCTCCTTCTTGAAACGAGCATTCCGCTCTGATATCACTTGTTGAGGCCCAAACATACAAATACACTAACACAAAGAAAATAAATAATAGAGAAAAAGAGAAGATAACATAATAAATTATTAATGTGGTTCGGTCCCTTAATAGATCTACATCCACGAACTCCATTAAAATAAGTATTATAATTTTTGAACGGACAAAATTATAAAAACTCTCACAGACATACAAACCTAAATCCAAGTTATACATCTAATTAACTAGTCTAGGATTTTGTAGTACCTAACAACTTGAGCTTAAGATCTATTTATAAGGAGAAGGCCTCTTGTTTATCTTACACTTAAATAATGTGGAAAAAATACTTTCTCCAAAACCACTCCTAACCAATGTAGGATTTGAGGAGTTTTCCCAACAAATCCTCCATCTACCAAAATCCTTACATATCTCAACGGTTTTAGAAAACTAAACTATTTTTGTAGTCTTTGTCTTTTTCGTTGTAGTTGACATATTCCCAAGAATAACCGCAAGGTGTAACGGTGTGTAACCATAGTTGTTATATTGCAAAGCAAGATCTAGGTTCATGCTCAGGAGCAAATTTGCTATCTCTATGTCTCCTTTGACAGAAGCAAGATACAAGACGGACAGTCCATTCTTGTTGACTTTTCGAGCAAAGTTGGGACGCACTTGTAACGTCTTCTTTATAATACCTGCAGAGTTACCTAGTTTTAGTTCCAAAATAAAGTTGTGTTTCTTTTATTGTAAATGAAAAGAAGAAGAATGAACAACTAGTGATAGCAAACACTGGCTAAGTATGTGTGTCCTCCGTTAGAGAATATTTGAAGAGTCATAGCTGACTCATCATTGTAGCACAAGCTGCTGGGGTAGGGATCCACCAGCTCGACCAAGGTAGAATACCTCTAGGATTCAAACCAAGGCTTTTAGCATGGTGACAGTACGTCTGACTCATCATTGTAAGACCTTGGAGTTGCCTCGACGACAAGCTTCGTGAATTGGAGTCTCTCCTTCATCATTCTCTTCTGCGACCAAGTCAGGCCTCAGCTTTAGAATATCTGCTACCAATTCAGCATGCCCAAGCCTTGCAGCCATGTGCAGTGGTGTATTCATAGAAACGTCTGATTTTTGTTCAAGAACATTGGGGTCCATTTGGACTAGTCTTTTAAATGCAAGCATATCATTTCTCTCAATTGCCTCTGAGAGCTTAGGATCCATTTCTTACCTGATGCCCATGCAACTTCAACAAAGATATGTATAGAACTTAATCAATTATACCTCAAATTTCTGCACCAGTAAAGTTCTAACCTAGCGCTATGTATTGGAGTATTTTCAACGGTAAAAGAACTCCAGTATTTTTTTTTCCTTTATGCAGAATTGAGGTGAAAGAAGAGAAAATTTTAAGAATGGACTTGGTGTATCCCTGTGGTATAGATGGAGCTAACCAGACTCCTTCGTGCTTTTGAAATAGTCGTCTATAATGACTTGCTGCGTTCGCTTTTTTGGCCTTCTTGTTTATTCTTGTAAATTACTGTTCGATTGCCGGAGAAATATGCTTAAAAAAATAATTAAGGTTAAGATTTCTACTATATATATGTTATTATCAGTGGCTTGTGCATCACAAATTTGTGCAGACAGACCACAGATAAAACAAGTGGTGATGGAATTAAACCATGGCCTAGCCATGGAAATGAGCAGGGCAAGCACCACAATTGAAATGGTCTCTGTAAATCTTAGTACTAGTCTAGCTCCCCAGTCCCCAGGCTAGATAATCAGTGGCTGTTATTGTCTATTTCAAACTGGTTTTTATCATATTTGTTGATTATGCTTAGATAGCTGAATAATGTTGAGGGTTTATTTTGTTTGAAAAATTTTATAAAAAGTTTTAGAAAATTGGACACTAAAAATGAAAAATTAGAAAATTTGTTTAGAAAATTGGGAAAAAATTTCAAATATTATTCATTTTTTCAGGAAAAAAAAAAGAAATAGAACAAAAAATAGAAAACAAAACAAAAAAAATCGAAAAGAGAAACCAGTTTTTCAAACTTAACAGGTTGAATTTCTTTGATCAGTTGCACTAAACGACATACCATCTATGCATAATCCATTATTACAGGTTCTAGCCTTCTAGGTCAAGCAAAACAGCATGTCGTGTCTAGTGAGATAGTAGCCTAACAAAAGGTATCAAACGATCAGTCGCTGCTAAGAATTATGAAGCACGTTGTATACGTTTATGTTATTCAAAGAATGAGAGATTGCTTCTTCTTCTTTTTTTCAATAAATGTTTTAGCTTTTATTTAATTTGCATATAATGAAGAGATTATGGTGTCAAAAAATTGGTAAGAAGAAAGCAACTGACTTTTTTTTTTTAAATTAGAAAACACTTTCTTTGTTGTCATATAATTTCTTTCGTCGAATATAACATTGATTGATTATAATAACTATTTTATGAAATTTTCTTAAATTGCATGTTTACAATTGAAAATTTATACTGTTATTATTATAAAATTTAATAAACCACGCAAGTGCGGTTACCATAATGCCTATTTCAATATCACATAACTTTTTTTTAATATTCAAGGCAATTTCGTCTTATATAAGTTGAGCATGTTTGAGAATTTAATTTTTATTAGATAGTCAAAATCCGCAACGTCAACATTTTTTTAATACTCATTTGTGTTGGTCGCAATTTGTTAAATACAATCATCCCACAGTCAATTTCGAAAAAAAAATAAAGGAAGAAATCAGTTCGATTTGGTCCAGTCAACACCTCGTGTAGATTCCTGTAATTTATAGTAAAATCCACAAGAGGAACTTCCTTCTCTTATCTACAATAGATATCAAAGTACAAACTTTTGGCAGTTAATAGCAATACCTAAAAGTAAAACCCTTCAATTTTCGGCAACTATGTTTTGCTTTCTGGAAGGATTTAATAAAAAGAGAAACGAAAACCCTCCAATAGTCTAACCGAGAAGCAAGAAAGGAGCACGAACAAGTGGGACGTAATAGTAATACTTAAAAAGGAAGTTTGCATTTGAATGCTAGTTATTAGGCCGGTTATAACCGGACTAAGAAGGGGATTATCGTTTTTAGTCTGGTGG
>CAODLS012535753.1:0-16067 GCA_948243855.1 Flueggea neowawraea
AAAAATAATTGCAAATAAAACTTCAATTTCAATGAATGTGAATAACAGAAGTCTTCACACGCTTCTAAATTCTGACCCAGTACGCCCCAAAGAACCCAGGACGAAGATTCTAAATTTTAATCCCCAAATTACCCTCTTATTAATCTGAACAACAATATCAAATTCCACCCTAACATAGCCGAATACTTGCAACTCGACAAGGGTAATTTAGTCATCAAGTCAAGAAATACAAAGCAGTTATATTCCGCGTCGTCCTAGTCCAATTGTATATATACATGGAGAACACACAAATTGAAGAACATTGCAATTTTCAAAGAAGTTAATTAGTAATATAAAAGAAAAGAAAAAAGAATGGGAGAAGGAGGAGGTTGCAGGCCATTAGGGTTCTTGCTAGGACTTCCATTTGCATTGGTGGCACTGGTCTTAGCTTTAGTTGGTGCAATTGTTTGGATTCTTGGGTGAGTTCTCTTTTTCCTTTTTTTTTTCAACTTTTCAGTACACATTAATCATATTCTTTGATTTCTTTTTTGATTCTTTGATGTTTATCAATGATTTTGATTCCTTAATTGAAACATAAGCATATGTTTATTAATGTTGCATTGAATTTAAACGGAAATCATGAGTACCCACTTGATGAGTTTATCAATGAATCTTGAATCTGATCATTGTTGCAATGCATTGCGTTGAATTTAAACTACAAATCATAAGTACCCATCTGAGTTTTTCTATGAAATCTTTGAAACTGATTATTGTTGCAATGCATTGAATTTAAACTAGAAGTCATGAGTACCCATTTGCGATTTTCTATCAAAATCTTGAAACTGCTCATCGTTGCATGAATTTACAGTATTGAAGTGATGTTCTTGATTGATCTGTAATTGGGTGGTTTTGAGACAGGCTTTAATGTATTTTTCTTAATTGAAATGGCAGGGCTGTGCTGAGTTGTTTATGCCCATGTTGTGTGTGCTGTGCTGGGTTGGCGAATTTCGCGGTGGATCTTGTGAAGCTTCCTATTAAAGTTCTCAGATGGTTCATGGATCAGATCCCCTGTTGATGCTGCTTTTCAGTCTTGATCTTCTTAGAATTGGTTTGCATTTCACTGTACAGAAGTGAAATGTTTTGTTTTCTTTCTTTTCGTCTTCGATCTGGATTTACTAAGAGTGGTTTAGAATTAACAGAGGAGGCATTTCATGGTTGCAGATATGATGGATGTTTGTAAATTTTTTTGATTAATTGTTGTGGTTCTACAGTGGCCATGTTCATGGTATTGTAATGCATTTGTTCATTATTGACTACAATAATCCTTTTATATTTTATGTTTTACATTGATTTTCAAAGGTTTCAAATTTGCAGCAATTAAAGATGGAAGATGACTTCAATACCATTAAGTTACAAGTACAATAATTCCTTTTAGGCAAAATTTGGGTGTTTGGTGTTTTTCTAAGTGATTAGGAGTGGGAAGTGGTTGAACCGAAAATCACTAAGCTGCTTGATTGAAAATTTTATAAATCTTGTCGAGCATTTTCCAAATCAGAAAATTGTACCTCATAACCTCTCAATCAAAAAGAGAATGTCTTTCTTATTTCCTCAAACAAAAAAACTGTAAATTTATGAACTTCTTAACTCATTAAAATTAATTAAATAAGAAGGGCGAAATGTGTTTTTTGGAACTGCGAATCAACTTCCAAGTAAAATATGGCATTCCAGAACGACAGTGCTAAAGCTACTGATTGATAACACAGATGGATGAGGAGAGGACATTAGAACCACTAAGTTAAGCTCCACACATGGTTTCATTATCTTTGATTAGAGCGGTGGACCTCTCTGTTGGAATTTCCAGATCACAAATGTGTTTAATGAGGTGATTCACCCTTTTCATTCTTCATTAAATTATTTCATGATCAAATTACTTTATAATTACACCCACATTTTTCTTGGTTGGATGTTTGACTCCACCCTAGGTTGCGCTTAAGAATTCCAACTTAGTGAGTTAAGAGTTTAATTCATCATATGGAAGATGTCTACCAGAGGAAGAAAAAGTGGTCATCGTTCTGTTAATCGAATTCGTAGGATATTCTTCACTGATATATATATAGCTGTTTAGTTTTAATTGTGAATGCCATAATTTAAGTCTACGCCATCATGTATCTACAAGGAGATTGTCACGCGATAGACCCACGAGTTATCCTTTCAGTAACAACACATATCTCTATTTTTTTTCCCCAAAAAAAATAAGTGAGGCGACCGGTAGGTGATGTATTTTTACTAGACATTATCATGCAGGTTTAAACTGAAAGGTATTCTCCCTGATACGGAATGTTCCTGTGAGTCATAGCTGACACCGGACAGCGGACTTGGGTTTGTGCAGGTTTATGGTCACCGTAGCACATCACTGAAGACAAGCGGGCCGGACCTGAACAACCTAGCTCTAGGCAACACATGTCCGAGTGACAACTGGATAAATTTCGACTTACGTCACTCCTACGTATCGAATCCGTGCCGTGAACTGAAGTCAGCGTACCCGTTTCACTCGGCCACCCCACGTACACGTATCTATATTTGACATAACTATTACTCGCATACCCATTCCTAATGTAGTGGTCAGACACGTAGACATATCTACAGTCCGCTCTCAACGTTTCATTTTAGTGTGCCCTATTTGCTAAATTGTGATTCACAAATGTTCTAACTCTTTATAGTAAGATCTATTCTAGATCACAACTCATTTGATATATAAACCTAAATCAAACTAAAGTTATTTTTAGCAAATGAAACAACATGAACAGATAGATTGGCTCGTTTGCAACCTATAATATAACCAAATGCACCTTTTAGTGAGATTGATTCCATATCACAGCTCATTTGATAAAGGAATCAAAATTGAAATAAGTCTATTTTTGTCAAATGTGACATCAACAGCTCGACACTCGTTTACAACCTATAAACAAAAATGCAAAACATGAAAGAGTAGATGATTGGTCGTCTGACTCTACAAACGACAAGTCCATCTGAGCATGCTTAACATAAGATGTAGCTAATTCTGGAACCTTCCACAGCATTCTCAAATCATCAATATGATTACTAAACAGCCAACCACACACCAATATTTCATCACCACCACACCGCCACCTTCATCATTGTTACCTCCAACAATAGCGATAATAAACAAAGCTTGACGAAACCCATTTTGGAACAGAGCCAAAGAAGGCTACTTTTGTGTACAAGTGTTTGAATTGAAGGCTTAAAAGCAGAGCAAAGTGAAGAAGAGGAAAAGAGAGAGCATGGGAGTGGATTACTACAAGATACTCCAAGTTGATGGCAATGCTAAAGATGATGACTTGAAGAAGGCATATAGGAAACATGCCATGAAATGGCATCCGGATAAGAATCCCAATAACAAGAACGAAGCTGAAGCTAAGTTTAAGCAAATCTCGGAGGCTTATGAGGTTGGTTGGTGCTTCCTTTCTCTCTCTCCCTCTCTTTTTTGTATTGAGAACGAACCAAATCTTTTTTTCTAAAACTTTAACTATATTTTTATCGAATTTTAGAAAAAATTAATCGTTTTTTGGTTATTAGCATATGTTAGAAATAAAGTTGGTTTCTTTCATTGTTTCTGATCTATTATTTGGTTCCAGCTGAATTGAATTTGTGCTGCTGTTTTGGGTTGTTTGTTTTATATGCAAGCACCGTTTAAAGTGAATATACATTGTTTCTGTTGATCAAAAAGAGCTCAATTTATATAAAATTTTCTGTCTCTGCTAGTATTAATCACTGTAAAGCGTTGGATTAGCATCCAAGTGTCTTTTATAACTGGAATTAATGATTAATTGAATTTGAGATTAATGCTGAAATTAAATGTCTGATCGACGTGTTTAATTTGAATTTCTGTCCTTTCTGTCATGTAGGTGTTGAGTGATCCTCAAAAAAGAGCAGTGCATGACCAATATGGTGAAGAGGGTTTAAAGGGACAAGTGCCTCCACCTGGTGCTGGAGGAGCTTCATTCTTCTCCACAGGAGATGGACCTACATCGTTCAGATTCAATCCCAGGAGTCCAGATGACATTTTTGCTGAATTTTTTGGGTTTTCGAGTCCGTTTGGAGGGTGGGAGGAATGGGAGGTGGTGCTGGAGGGATGAGAGGTACTAGGTTTCCAAGTGGGATTTTTGGCGATGGTATATTTGGTCCATTTGGTGAAGGTGGAGGTGGATCAATGCATCAAAGTGCTCCAGAGAAAAGCCGCTCCGATTGAGAATAAGCTCCCTTGTAGTCTGGAAGAGCTTTACAAAGGAACTACCAAGAGAATGAAAATTTCTAGAGAGATTCTTGATGCTAGTGGGTAAGTGAAACTTATCTATTTATTTAGCTGATGCTTTCCTGCTTTTTATTGGGAAGTTTATCTTTTCCTTTTAACAGTTTCCTTTCATCTGATCAAAATCATTGAGCATTTGTTTTTCTGCATCCTGGTTATTGGAAGAAATAAAATGCTACATTGTTTATGGCTTCCACTTGCTTCCTGTGCTTATGACATTTTATTCTGTCATTAAAATCAGTAGGCATTTCATTCTATTAGGTTCGAATCAGTAGTTGATCGGTAGTATTGGTGTCAGGAAGTGTAATTGACAGAAATTTTTTTTCTTTTTTGGAATGCTTCTATATCATTGTGTTGAGAGATGGTAAAATTCATCACAATTAGTTGAGAATGCGTTGGAAGGAATTGTTGTCAGCATTGATAATTAGCTTCTTGTGCTCTACTTGAGCCAAGTATGATATCTTGCTTTTATCGGTCCAAGATCATCTTTGCTTCAGCATCTTATTGATGTCTATTTCTAAGGTTGGTTTTAACATCTGATTTTGTGGATGCAGCAAAAGCTTGCAAGTGGAAGAAATCCTGACCATAGACGTAAAGCCCGGCTGGAAGAAGGGAACAAAGATTACCTTCCCGGAAAAAGGAAATGAGCACCCGAATGTTATAACTACTGCTGATATTGTCTTCATTGTCGATGAAAACCACATCCTGTGTTTACTCGTGAAGGTAATGATTTGGTTGTCACACAGCGGATTTCTTTAGCTGAAGCCTTGACAGGTTACACAGTCCATCTAACAACCTTAGATGGGAGGAACTTAACCATTCCAATCAACAACGTGATTCATCCAAGCTATGAGGAGTTTGTTCCACGAGAAGGGATGCTGATCCAAAAAGACCCGACAAAGCAAGGAAATTTGCAAATCAAGTTCAACATCAAGTTCCCATCAAGGCTAACCTCAGAGCAGAAGGCTGGAATCAAAAAGTTGTTGGGTGCCTAAGATCAATTGCAGGATGTGATTTACAGGCAATAGCAAAAGATTCGGCTTTGTGAAGACTTACTTATTCCAGAAACTACGATCTTTAAACTTAGATTGTTCTTTGGATTGATTTTTCTACATTACAAGAATTAGGTTTTAGCAGTTTCTGCTGCTTGAAAGGATGTAAAAGTTTTCTGCACTCAGAACATATACGAGTCGCGAGTCATTGTTGTGAATGGTAGAGGATGATGCTTGAGAAGATGTTACTTGTTGTATCTTACATTGTAAGTTAAATAATACAAGTTTTGGCAAATTAATGTTGATTCACCATTGCTATTTCTTTCCCTCTTTCTTTTGTTGTGAATTGTCAGGTTCAGGTCAAGTAGGTAGTATTTATTTGTTGCCAAGTCATTTTCCTTGCTCCAACAGAAAATCAAATTTTCGAAAATCAAATTTTGGATTTTTAATGTTAGATACGACTGGTACACAAATCCGTTGGTAGGTAAAGTACTAAAAACAGGATGGACAAAAGAAGGATGATTAATTAATTGATGTTACAATTTCTCCAACAGTGAAGATGTTTTACAAAATATGCACAATTGCTGATTTCTCTACAACTACATGACGTTCAACTACAAAGATCGCGCCCGCAAAATGCACTTATCCACTATTTCCGCTCTCGCAGAAATTCTGCCTATGCCAATCTTTTGCCTAATCACTATAATCTGAAGATGAAATCCCATTTCTTCATCTGGGTCTTCGTTCTGATCCTCTTCGCCATCCCCAACAAGCTCCGAATCTTCAATTGTATATCCTCTATATCCCCGGCATCTATGTTTCCTTGTTCTGCGTCTTCATCCTTTTCTTCGGCATTGTCGTCGCAAAGGTTTGCATCCGCATTATAATCACTTTCTTTAAGAAAGCCACCAGATTTGGATCCATTATAACCAATGGTATAGTTGTTAACTGCCGCATCATCATAATCATCTCCTGATGCTTGGTCATTTTCGTAATCGTACTCTGATATTTCGGCGCTACTGACATTTTCTGCCGTCTCGCCTTGGAATTTAGTTTCATTCCGATTCCACGATTCCCTTTCCAATCCCATTTGTGACTGCTTATATGTAGACTCTGATTGCTTATACATAGATTCACTTGGGATATTCGTCTGAGAAGCAAAGTCAGCTGTTTGTTTGACTGCTTTCTGCCTGCTTCTAGCGCTGCGACGTTTGTGGCCTACTTGTGCACGTGATTGCCCTTTCCACACCAGTACTTGGCCTAGCCTATCACTTTTGGTTGCCGAACTTCTTCTGCCAGATTCTGACCTGGACCCATTAGCCTTTTTCTCGGATTTCCGAGTACGACCCTTGGTCCTGTTTGCTCGTGCATGGCTCATTCCAGCTAACCCTGCTCTCCTATCAGCCCGATTTTCTTCATGAAATATTGCAAGTCTTTCAGGTGTTTTGGACGTTTCAATATTCTGGGTGTTCTTAATGACAGCATACTTCGATGGAAGCTTCTGACAAATAAATACATGAGAAGAGTAAGACAATTGATGATCGTGATTCTCCAATGCAGATTTATTCTCCTATGTCTTACTGAAATTTTAAATCTAGTTAACATGTAGTTTACACATAATCTGGGCTACCAAGATGTATAAAGACCAACAGAACTCCCGATGAATGCATTTGCAATGCATCAATCTCCAAGAGAATTTTCCTTTTCAGAAGAACGAAAATTTTCTACTCTATATTCATTATTCAGAAGTTGGATTGTTATAAAAAAGGTTTGTACTTACAATATATTCTCCATCACCCTTCTCTTTCTGAGAACAGACTTCCTGATTTAATATGTATGAAATGGATGCATCAAACTCCCTAACCCTAAGAGCAACAGCTGCGGTTGTTGTTGGCAACCAGGGAAGTACAGCCACTTTTTCGGCACTTGAATTGCTAGATAAATTAGACGAATCCAGTTTCAAAGTTTGATGATAAATAGTCCCTCTCTATTGCCCCCTCCAATAATGTCGAAAGCTGAATATGTAGAATACACCTTAATAAGCTTTTGAAAAAGATTTTCCAGGTAAAAAATAGCAAAAGCTTTTGATATAATGTTTATGAATAATGGTAAGAATTGGAAGAGAAAAACAGGGAGAAAGAAGAGGAAAAACAGATGTCATTTAGCAATGAAGACAAGCAAACTATAGTTACTCTATGGGCATTGTTCATTTTCATTTTTACTTCACAAAGATTACCAAAAATTCTAGATGCAGTGAAGATAATGGCACAGGCAATTCCCCAGAGTACAATTTCAATAATTAAGGAAAGTGCCATCGGATCATTTTTAAAACTTGAAACAGATTTCTACCAATAGGGCAACAGCTATGCTGTGATTTTTTACGTTCTAATCATTCCTTTGCAGGGCATCACAAATGCGTTTGTGCAGGATTTGGGCAAAAGCTAATAGCAAATCCCAGTTCCGCCTTTTAGCCTAGTTGTATTCACTATCCAAGTATCATGGTAAATTATTTACAACATAAGCCAAGGAAAACTTTTCTTAAATAAGGATTAGTTTGATTCACATGTCAGAGATAATAATGGGTTTGTAACATACAGAGAAGAGTCAAGATCTAGAAACTAAGCATATGGAGTGCTAAAATATAAGTAAAAAATCATATCAGGAATAGTGAAGCAAACAGAAAAAGAAACAAATCAATGAGCAAACCTCAAGTAGTTCTTCAGCTGTGGAGGAATAATGCAGCTTCATGGCCCACGATTTTTGAAAGCCTTTGGTCCAAACAGGTTTGAAGGCTTCTGGAAGAATTGAAACCTGCCATGTCCCAGATGAAATGACATTTTTTAATATATAATATATTAAAAAATGCTTTAGAATTCTTTTGACAAACTCACCTCAATCAAAGCTAATAGCAATTTAAGCAATCTGATCCTCAGCGGAGATGCTGGCCATGCAAATTGCCTGCAGTGCGTGTCTTCAACTTTTCCTCACAACAAGCCATATATTGAAAGTTCAGATTGTTTCCAGTGGTTTCAAGTGGCTTCTGACAAGGACACTGGTTGTCTTCAAGAAAAAACCCATCATGGCAGTTATCACAGGCGCCCAGCAAAGGTGCGAACCTTTTCTTCCCATATTTTATCCCACATAACACAGAAGAATTTGAACATTCTCTCCACATCCAGTTCTCAAAGTCTTGATATCTATTTAGCATATGAGTTTTTTCAGCTTGAATTTTCCCAAGCTCAATAGTGAAAGAAGTTAAGGTTTCAGAAGCATCAGAATCTGCAGAACATACAGCACTGCTTGGGCTATCAGCAATTTCATAATCGGCAGGGCCAGTTGCTTCATCAACCTCTTCTTTGATGTCTCCATCTTCTCTCTTCCTGTAAGAGAGTAATTTCCTCATTTGGATGGCATCCTTGAAGGATGTTCCAATCTTTCGCAACATTGCGTGCAGATGGGATTCCCTAACTCCACGGACATCCAAAGATGATATGAGGGCATCAAAACCCTGCATTTGTTGAAGGAAAAAGAAAATGAAAATTAAGCAAACTAGTAGCACCTAGAAAAGTTAGGCATCTGAGATGAACACATTGAATCATAATGGTTTATGCCAAACAAATTCAATATGGTTTTCTAATGTATAAGTGTATGCAAGCAAAGTAAATAAGACTTGCAAGCTCGTCCTTCAAGAAGTTTGCTACCTCTTCAGAATCAATAAGCCTCCAGCAGCCATCACGTAATTCAACAAAGATCCTTCCACCACCAGGATCATTGTGAGAAGCAGACGTAATAAACTGCCAATAACGATTTCGTCTGCGATCCTGACCAAGAGGCAATGATCTATATACATACATTTCTTCTGCCTTATGACCAATGAGAGATTTTAACTGTGAGCGGGACTTTTCAGTAGCATGTCTCGGGGCCTGATAGATAAGATTATCTGGAGCAGCAGATAAATCTTGCATTTGCAAGTTAGCCTCAGTATCCATATTCTGAACATTAATAGCATTCTGTGTGTTGCTTAATCTCTCTTGCTGAAGAGTAGCCACAGAGATCTCATTAGTCTTTTCATCAACAGTAACTGGTGAGCTTTGTCTACCCTCTGCAGACAACGCAAGGTTAGGCTCCATCTTCTTCGCTACACATGAAGGATAATGCATCCTCATCGCATACTATTCTTTCATACGACATTTATCAAGCTGTGCCTCTGCCCACATTTGCTTCTTCAGAGCATTTGCTGCTTCTAACCGTTCCTGCAAACCTCACATCTCAGATTGCATTCAAGAAAATTGTACAATTTTGAACTTTAAACAGAAGGAAAAGGAAAGTACCTCTAAAACAACACGAATAGAGTTCCCCTCTATCGCTACACCAATCAACGAAACAAGAGAATTGAGACGTTCTTCAACACTCACATCAGAGTATTCTTCCTCCATAAGTCCATAAACCCAAGGTTCCCCAGGGCTGCTTTCATCAATATCTGCCCAATTAGAAGATGTGAGCACATTTCCATAAAGGTTTTTAATTGATTAGAAAGATGTCTTCGCGAAATTACACAAAATATATACAACATGGAAAGTGAGGAAGCACCTCATTCTCATCACATGTATATCCCTGGTCAATATTCCTTTTCTTCAGTCGCGGCCCAAATCCGGCAGAAAGGGCAAACTGCCTCAGAATTTCAGGCCACGTTAATGGATTTAGATGGCGATGCCAACTGCGTATATCGAAACCCCACGCATATGCCTGACATAATATGCCAAATTGGTTTTCCATGTGAAGAAAGAACCAAACTGATAGGATGATTTAACTAGAGTAACAACAATAACTACAGAAGACTCACCCCTTCACCAATCTCAGGATGTCCACCTCCAGGATTCACCACACTGTTCTGATTTGTGCCCAACCCAGTGGCAGGAGTCCTTTCAACATCTTCAATATCTTTAATGATAATTTTCAAAAGAGCAATGTGAATTTCACCTAATATCCTTGGGTCCTGTAAGTAAAAGTGCAAAACAATTTTCATGAAAAATGATGCAATCAGATCCCCCGCATATGATTCAAGAAAAATCCAAAGTACTTACATAATCATGAAAGGCTTGAACAAACTCATCCAGAGTGAATGGCCATATCCCAAGAACATCCACAAAAGTAATTAAGAATCTCCATGCGTGTAAATTTACAATTTACTTCAAAACCTTCATTACATAGAATAATAATAATAATATTTATTTTTTGCATTTTAGTGACTTAGGAGTGCTCTCCCAATCTCTCTTAATATGGACTATACATTTCTTTGAATCGAGGAAAGAATGTGCTTATAAATAATTATTTGTCTGGACTTCATAAACAATGTGAGATTGTGACAATAAACGTAACATTCTGCCGCTCTGATTAATTTATCTGTAGCATTCCTTTCATAAACAATGTGAGAGTGTTCAACCTCGTTCGATTTTGATTGTAACCTCGTTCATTTTTAAT
Source organism: Flueggea neowawraea (assembly GCA_948243855.1). Taxonomy (NCBI): domain Eukaryota; kingdom Viridiplantae; phylum Streptophyta; class Magnoliopsida; order Malpighiales; family Phyllanthaceae; genus Flueggea; species Flueggea neowawraea. The sequence continues at coordinate 10,783 of CAODLS012535753.1, forward strand.
GGACATTTGAGTTTGGCGTCGGTGTTGAGTTGATCCTTGGAACGTTTGAAATGATGATTTGATGATTTAGGGTGTTAATGATGATAAATGGATATTTGACGGTGTGAACGGTGATATTCTTGCGAGTTTAGATGTTGTTGAACCCCCTAGAATAACAAGTTACTCCAATAAACACTTTGTGTTACTCAAGTGGAATGACCCATGACAAACTCGAGTTAGAAGAGTCGTAACTAGAGTTAGATGGGATGCAGCTAACTCGAGTAAACATCTAATGTTATTCGAGTTAGTCGTGCTTCCAAGACAAATTCTGGGCAAATTTAACTTGAGTAAGATGTCTTGTTACTCGAGTAAGCCTTTAAAAAGTGAAATGGTGCGTTTTGACTGCAAACTCTATTTCTACCCTTTCTCCTCGACTTTCTTCGTTACTTTCACTCCAAAACTCACCCAAACTCTCTCAAGTCTGTCTCTCAACATCTCCCACTGTCCCCCATTGCTTCCTTTCGATTTCTAGAGGTAAGAACACATTTCTAATAACTTCTTTTCTTCCATTTCATGCTTTAATTTTGAATTTTTATTGAAGGTCGAATTTGAATATGGGTCTCAAATTTGTTTGATTCTGTTGTAATGGGAGTTGTAGGATGTTAGATTATGATAGATTGAGGTTAGATGTGGGTTTGAAAGATTTGATGAGTTTTTGGATGGACTAGCGTTTGATTCGAATTTTTTTAAGATTTAGGATGATTTGAGTTTGTTTGGAGAAATGAATTGTAGATTCATGTTTCTAAGGTTGACTAGAGCCAATGTAGGTGTATTGGAATGTTGGGTAATGATCAGAATGAATTTTGTGGTATTCTTGGAACAATTTTCTATTATAGGGGCTATATCATAATTTCTAAAAAATTTTGGACTATTTTGTGATTTTGAATAATTTAGAGGATTGATCTATAATTTTTGAAATATTTGAGGATTAATTCATAATTTGTCAAGATTTTAGGGACTATAGTATAATTTTGTAAAAGTTGAGGGATTATCTTGTAATTTTATAAAATATTTGATTTTCTAAACGAGGGTTTATGATCTTCGATTGAGATAGGTTTTCAGAAGTCATATGGGGTTTGGGTCTGCATCTGCATTCATGTATATTCAGTACTGTCACAATTACCACATCTAAGTCTGTTGTGATTTGTTTCTGTCTCAGCTCAGTTTGACATTCAAAGTGACCAACCATTCATCGGTGGATTGCGATTGGATTATTAGCTTGGTGTCCAAGTGAGTGCGATGACAACTTCAGATACATAGAATTTGTCTTCTGAAATTATATGTTTTTGATGTTTCTGGACCTTTGCATGTAATCTAAAGTAATTAAATGATCGGTAATTTTAAAATCTTACTTACATGAAAACTCTGTTATGAAAAATATATTTTGAAAATTATTATGTTTTCATAATAAATATTTTATTTTGAAATAATTAAATATTTTGTACTAAGTATTTTGTATCTAAAAATTTAATATATTTTCTGTAATAAATATTCCGTCTGAATTTAAATAAGTTTTCTGAGAAAAATATTATGTTCACTAAGATAAAATATTATCTGTAACAAATATTTTGTATGAAAATTTGATATAATTTCTATAAAGAATATGTTTGCTCTGTATACTACTTGTTTGAGTATTTTAAAATATATTAAAATATTTTCTATAAAATATTCTGATATGGGACACCTAGATATGAGGTAGTTTAGTCTTTGGTATACCAATGTTTTATCAGTTGCCTATGTGGCCATCATCAGCCTAGAGGATTGTTATTCGCCTAAGTGGCTAACCTCCACCTATGTGGCTATCAGTTGATTATATGGCTACCACCAGCCTAAAGCGATGTATTTCGCTTAAGTGGTTATACTCTGTGCTTAAGTAGTTATATCCGGTGCTTAAATGGTCAATATGTGCCTAAATGACTATTATAGAGTCTAAGTGACGTCATTTGTTTGATTCTTGTCCCGCTAAGTTTTAATATTATTATTCTCAGTAGATATTTTGGAAAGAAATATTATATCTAAATTATATTTTAAAAATTAAATGTTTTTATCTTATTTATTTATTTATTTATTTATTTAATCTGTGTGATTGTCTGTTGTCTGCTCTGTTTGCGAAATAATTTTTCGAAAAATACTATTATACGTATTAGTGTGTATATTATATATATTTGTATATCCGCATGTGGTATTTTCAAAAATATTTTCAAAACAGTTTATACGAATCTCGGAGGCAATATGGAGTGTCGTCTATCACTGAGTTTTCTCACCCCCTTCCTTTAACATTTTTCAGGTTTTATGGATAGTGAAAATTTGATATTCCGTGCTCAGTGAGACATCTTTGTCAGCAATGAGTGCCCTATTATTCATGCCTGATTATCAATTATGCTAGATATTCCACACCGGATAGTAGGTTATGGCTATATATCTAATAACATACTAGTTTAACTGATTTTACTTGTAATTTTTTATTTCTTATTTTGATATTAGGATTATATTTTATTATTCGAGATTATTCTTTTCAAAAAAATCGTATTATTTGTTAAATTATTTTAATATGATTAATAATCTAGTTAATAATAAGAATTTGGGTAGATGTTCTGTTCTCCGAGGCTTGTACGGGATGGTTTGAGACTCTGGTTCGGTTCGCCTCGTACACCAGTCATGGTCCGATATCAGGTCGTGACACTAAAACAACCTTTAGTTGAGACTAAAAAGCTTGGGAAATCCAATCAGATTCCCACATATTGTGCTAATTATTGTAGACCTTGTCCCTGAATAATCCTTAGGCTCGCACCATTAAGGTATTGTCCGCGTTAGACTTGTCTACTATGTAGCATACCCTTATGGTTTTATTTTTGAAAAAGTACCCCAAGTTAAGAGAGAAAGATTGTAATATCTCGCCCATTTCATTGGTGTTCGAGGGTGATTAAGTTTGTTTTTTATTTTGATTCGTTGTTTGAAGTTTGAACCATTGATTTGGTGTTTTGGGTGATGAATGTTGATGGATTTAGGTTTATTTTTGGTCCCTTGATCATGTTGAATGGTTGTGCAATCGAGCGATGTGCTTCTGGTCGAGAAAAGTCAAGTTTTTGGCCTACACGGACAAGCTATTGACCGTATCTTAAAACACTTGACCATGCCTCGGTTTCCTTTGTTACACGGGCATAATTCGTGTCCCTGTATTAGAGGGTCATGACTGTGTCTTTCTAGGTTGCCCATGTCTTCCTTGAAGTATTTAATCTAGCACTCTTGCCAAATTAAACGAGAATTGCCCAAAACTTTGTGTTTTGGCATGGAAAGCTTATAAAAACACCCATTCGACTCTCATTTGGTTTCTAATGCCTTTCAACACCTCAAACCCACCTCTAACCCTCTAAATTCCATCTCTTTGCCTCTCTTTGGTACATTTTGGATCCCTGAGGTAAGATTAACATCTCAACTTGATTTCTCTTTAATTTCTTGTTAATTTTTGCATGGGTTTTTGGTTGTTCTTGAAAGAAGATGAAATGAGTTTGGTGGGTGCTAGATGTCCAAAATTTTTTGAGGTTTGTATGGTTGATTGAATGGGTTCTTGATAGATCTATATTGGTAAGCCTTAGAAACACATGAAATCAAGAGGAGTATGATGATTTGATGGTGTTCTATTTAGGGTTAGGGTTTGTGACGAATTTTGGGCAAGCGTGATTTTTTGTGTTGTTTGATGCCTGTGGTTGGTTGATTTGTATTCTACAGTAGACTTGTTGCCGGTTTGAGAACCGCCGGTTCCGGTTCAGGAACCGGCAGTTCTAGTTTCTGGAATGAAAGAACCGGATTGGTATGGTTCCAGTTCTGGTTCGGTTTTGGTTCTAGTTCTGACCGATTTTAACCGCTTCAACAGCTGGTTTCGGTTCTGGTTCGGTTCCCTATTTTTTTTTTAAATTTTATTTTTAATCCGCTATTTTATCCTGTCAATTTTTTTCCGATTTGTAAATTTTGTTATATTCAATAATTAATTATAGTACCAATAATATTGAAAATATTTTTAGTTTTCTTTGAATTGTACTCATTTTGTCCTTACTTTTTAAGAATTGGTCGGTAGTGTACTTATTTTGTACTCATAATTTTATTGAATAATAAAAAGTATTGAAATAATTTTTTATATTTTTTCTCTTGTACTTATTTTGCAAACATTTTTTGGTGTTGGTAGAACATGACCAACAAAGTCCTTATTTTGTATCTTAATTAGTTTTGAAATTTGTGAAATGCTCTACTTTTTAACTTGTTAATTAGTATTTTATTACTAAATTCAAAAAAATAAATATTTATTAATATTTTATATAGCCAATACTCACTCCTCTCTTTATTTTTTGAATTTGGTAATAAAATATTAATAAATGAGATAAAAAATGTAGATTCAAATTTTTAGGTAATTAGTATAGAGAATTTAAATTAAATAATATATCATAAATAACGAAAGATAAGGAGACTGTTGGAAATGCTCTAACAACATATACAACAAACCTTCTATCTTTGGGAGTCAAATATATTATTTTATTCTTGTTTGTGTATTAATTTTTTTTAAAATTTGTATATTAGAAAGAGAATATATTATAAAATAAATATTTTATTGATGAATTAGATGAATAGTATTAAATAGGGAATAATAATTATTTAGGTTTGTTGAGTAACTGTAACTCTAGAAAAACTGTTAGTTAATTTATTAGTAAAATATTGAATGAATGAGTTAAATTGTAAGTGAAAATAAAGTTGAATTTAAAATTTGCGATAAATAATAAGATAAAATATTATATTTTGAGGAGAATTTTAAAAAGCATTGTTGTACATGCTTAGAGCATCTCTAATACTCTCTCTATTTTTAAAAAGTCAAACTATATTATTTAATTTAAATTTTCTCTACTATTTATTTAAAAATTTAAATTTAATATATTTTTTTATTTTATTTATTAATATTTTATTACTACATAAAAAAATAGAGATGATTCAATTCTCTCTCTTTATTTTTAATGTAGAAATTGAACTCTCTCTATATTTTTTAAAAAGTAGTAATAAAATATTAATAAATGAGATAAAAAATAAATTAAATTTAATTTTTTAAATAAATAATAAAAAAATTAAATTAAATAATATATTTATATTTTTTAAAAATAGAGAGCATTGTAAATGCTTTAATTGTTTTGTACTATTACGTTGATCAAAGTGCAATCAAACATTCGAACGAGTAGTTAACGCGATCAAAAATTAGTCAAACT
>CAODLS012535889.1:0-11187 GCA_948243855.1 Flueggea neowawraea
GTCTACAAACAAATGAGGATATCCCTGAAGGAAGTTCAACACCTTTACGAAGGAATGCAACTTTACACGGATGAAGTAATGATGCAGCAGGAATCTCATCCTTATGAAAGGAGTAAAAAACCTCGTTAGGGGCAGCTTCCAACAAGATGCCTTTCCCAAGCTTCACGCCAGAAGGCCGATATAGCCAATTCACCCCCAATTTAAGATTATTTCCTTCTTTGTCTGCTGTCAGTTGACGTATTATTCCAATGAAAGGAGGAGAATCCTGAGGCGGCTTGAAAAGAGCACAGTCACCAACAGAAATCCTGCGTCCATCCTGCCACCAATCCGTTATCAAAGATTATTAGAACCAAAAGAAACAGCTAAAACACTTATATACTCTATTCCATTTAACAAACAACTACAAATAGTTAAGCTCTCACAAAGTTATAAAACTTCAAAAGAAACCAATCTTAATACTTATTGACATGATTCTTCCATAGACAACATCCATGATTCTCATTCTATAATGCACTGTCTATGATATACATGGAAAAATATAACAAAAAACCAGCAGAATCATGACGCAGTGAAAAGAAAAGGAATGCCAAATAAACTTAACAACAAACTCGATTAACATAAAAAGAAATAATAAAAAAAAATTACTCGATAAAATCTCAATGTCCAGACACCACTGTTCATAATTGGCTCAAGAAACTAAACACAACAGCACTACTGACATATGCATATGTAAAGTAAGAAAAGAGATCCATACCAATACATGCGCAATTGCATAAAAAGAATACAAAAGGAAATTCTCGAGAAGGAAACCAATTGAAAACAAAAGAACTAGAAAACGAACCTTAGATTAAAAAAAAAAAGATCGAAATGCATATATTAGTTAAAATTGACTTGAATAAAAACCATCACGAATAAAAACTGATGAAAAAGAGGGTAAAATTCGTTCATGACAGAACCTATAAAACAATAAACCCACAAAAATTATTCCAACAAAATCAGCCGAAACCAACTTTAGAGATAAGAAAAATCACCACAAATTTTTTTTTGGAGATTCAAAAATCAATTTCTTACAACACAAATCACAAAAATGAAGAAAACCCCATAAAAATAACACGCCACCGAAGCATTTCATCATTCAAAGATCAAATTTTGCCTTGAAATGGTCTTTTGATTGACTCAACCTAACAGTAAGATCGAATTTTACAAAGCACAAAAATGAATCGATACCCGTAAAAAATAACATGTCATCAGAGCAATTCATCATTCAAAGATCAAACTTTGACAACATCATAGGTATCCCAATAGGATTTTCAGAAGTTTGGACAACATCCGAGAAAAGAACCGAAACATAGAAAGGAAGAGAAAAAAACACAGGCAGGGCCTGTTTTAACCACTCAAATTATCAAATTTGACAACACCGTCATAGGTTAAAAAAAGGGGAAACCAAAACCCACAACGGGAAAAACACCGGAACAGATTGTAATAGCTGAAAGATCGAATTTTCACGAAACCATCAGAAAATTGAACCAAAACCCACAAAGAGAGAGAGAGAGAGAGAGAGAGTACTTGAAAGAGAAAATCAACGGAAGCAAGAGTTACAGCGGACGTGGTGGTGGAGTTTTCAGGAACAGGCCACATGTGCCGTGGCTGCTTCCAGTTCGAATCACCACCACCGAACCCATCTTCATGTGGGATGACCAAACCAGACGGATATATAGGTCCGGGCCTCTCTATGCGGCAAAAGAAGAAACGGTGTCGTTTTCCAAATGTCGAGCAAAGAAAAAGAAAACCAATTGCCTTGGTGTTTTAACCGACTTTCTTTCTTCTTTTTTTTTTTCAATGTCATTACTATTTTTATATTTTTAGTTTTTTCCTCAAAATATATTTTTTTATGTTTAAAAAATTCAAAAATATTTATAACTTTTTTAGATTACATTCATAAAAATATTATATTACTTTCATAAGATGTTCAACCATTCTTTGTTCTGAATTTTCATTAAAAACTAAAGCAAAAATAACATGAAATAAATTTTTACTATTTGAAATTTTCCTCATAAAATTTTGAGTTTAATATTTATAATTCAATACTTTCTCTAAAGTCAAAAAGAAAAAGTAAAAATTGAGAAAGTAATTTATACCAGATCTACCAAATATTTAGCAAGATAATAAAAAGACCTTAATAAGTAAGGATTACATCTCCCATAATTGGCAATTAAGAAATCCTTATCAACAAAGAAAGACCACAATAATGATAAAATTGATAATCAACAAACAAAATCTTAATTTCTCTCTTCCAATAAAAATGGGTTTAAGATGACACGAAAGTTGGAATTGTGACAATAGATTTCAAAAACAGGGGAGGGACCATCAATCACAAACAAAAAACCAAAAACATTCCACTCTTGAGAATCCAACATTGATTGGTGATTTTGATCTAACCCAAATGAAAAAACTTTAGGAAGAATCATGATAATGTTGCTCCATAAAATCAGCCTCACATGGCTGGTGGTACTACAAAAATGAGTCATCAATAAATACTCAAATTATTTAATTTCAAATTTTGTTATTTAATTTAAAGAGGTGGTTACTTAATTGTAACTCTAAAAATTATTTAATTTTAGATATCATTACTTAATTTAATCACTGATGACTTAATTTTAATCGATTACTTAATTTTATTATAAATTAAATAATCTTAACTGTTATTTAATTATTACTAAAATTACTTAATTTAAATCTTAATTATTTAATTTATTTAAAAAAATATTTATTATAGCACCACCCTAACATGACCTTGTCTTGCTTTAAGGGTAGATGATTGGACTTACATCCCATGATAATTTTTTAATTTTTTTTATAATTCAAAGAATAAATAAGCCATCCAACTCCAAATGGGGTCTTTTGATAGTGACGGACCAAGAAAATGACACATTTTTTGGTTGTTGTTGGCTTTTATGTGCTTCATATGTCTCTTTGCAAAAACAATGGTTACTTGAAACCAACATGTGTTTTTGGTTGATGAAACTTGTTTTTTTGTCTTCTTCTTTTTCTTGTTATGATTCTAAGAAGCCACCATATGGACCAGTCATTCACCTTAATTACTTTGTTTCTTCTTGTTAAAGGTTATATTATTTGCCTGCTTTTTTAGATTAACAAACATTATTTATTTCTCACTATAACAACAGTAACTATTTTATTAGTGTTGTGAACCATATCTCTCAATGATCACACGCTAGGTTCATCCACTGAGATATTGTTCACTCTAGACTCATGGGTCCTCACGGTTTTGTTCCTGAAAAGGTGACTTAGTGGTTTGAGAAATGAATGTGCTTATAAGCGACTATTAGCATCGACTCCTAGGCGATGTGCGAGTATGGTACTACAATAGCCCCTGGTCAAGGCACTATAATAGCCCTCCGATCGAGGTTAAGGGGATTGGGAATACAGCTTTAACTCGACGGTTTTTTGCTCAAATTTCTACAAACGACGTCAATTGTTATAGACCATTTCCCTCGACAACTGCGCCCTAGGCCCATCGACTGAAGTATTATCTGTTCTAAACTCATGGGCCCTCATGGTTTTATCCCTAAAAGGTATCTCAGTGGTTTGGGAGAGAAACATGCTTATAAGAGACCTTTAGTTTCGACTCCAAGGTGATTTAGGAGCATAATACTACAATAGCCCTAGTCGAGGCAATACACTTGGTCTATGTAATTCTTAAAGTTTTGGATTCAAACTCCACGATATAAGATTTTCAGCCCCCAGATCTAATCTCTTCATCTCTAAGCTCAACTTTCCACTTAAAATCTGTTGTTTTCTTCAATTCTCATATTTTCACGATTCTGCACAATGAAACATGTGCAAAAGAATAAGACTACTAATTTTGAGAAATAAATTAGGGCTCTAGTACAAGAATTGTAAGAAATAAAGATTACTAACAAAGTCCTTTTAACCCTAGTTTAAGGACCTCATTTGTAAGAAGTCTACATCGAAGGACCATAAACGCAATTTAGTGAAATTTGTGTTTCAAGTCACTAAATTTAAATTTGTTTCTCATTTTTACCCTTTGCACACTATATATAAACTAGGTTTTGCATAAAAACGTAGGCATATTTGTTCTAAACTCCATATCAAACTCACTTTTGGTTGCCTTACATTTTATAAATACTTTGAGAATGGGTAAAAGTTAGTTGTTAGCCTAAGAAAACAAAGTGTAGAGCAGTGGAAAATTAAGTCGAGTCAATTTTATGTAAATCTTTAGAGATGTGAACTAAGAATCAACTTTGAGTAAGTTTTGAAGGCGTGAGCCACAATTAACCTTTATTTTATGGCTCTATTTGATTGAGTTAGAATCAACCTTTGGGTTAGTAAAAATAGTCTAAATAGTAGAATTAGATAGTGGACATATGCATCTATTGGTCAAATCATTATGAAATTCTTTGTATTGTTTTTCTTCATTTCTTTGTGATTGTTGCAAGAACAACTCAAATTTATCATATGCTATGTTCTCAAATTTATCAAGTGCTTTGTTTATTCTCCTATAGAGCATCAACCCAAGTCAATATCTAAGACTAGCCCAGGCACACACTTCCCTTCCTATGAGTGGCCTAGGCGATGAAAGAAGGTTGTTTTCATTGGCCTTAATTGGTTCTTACTACAAGTGATAACAATGATGTCTTTCCATGGTGAATCACAATAAACAAAGAAAAAGTTAAGCTTACTTCCCATCACGTCATTTGGCTCCAACAATGCCCAAGGCTCCAGGATTAGATGACATCGATGAGTGGACAGTCCTGGATGACAGCTGCAGGTCCCAGACGACAGAGTCTCCAGCAACATCTGTAATGCCAGACGACAAGGCCATCAAGCGAACGACAACCTTTAGCTCACATAGTTGATTATGATTTCCTTCATGTTTTAGCACACACGGCTTGGTTCCTAATTTCTCTAGGGTTTACATGTTGATTGTAATTGTGTAAATACTTCACTTAATCAATACAATAGGGAGCTTTTCCATCAATTTATTATTTTTCCCAACACGGTATCAGAGCCATGAACCCTAATCCTCAACCACAGCTCCAAAACGTAGTCATGGCTGCTCAGCCCAATCAAACAACACTTATTACAGCTCATTCTACCTCTTCTTCTCCTTCTTCGACTCACACTTCTTTTGCCATCAAACTTAATGGTAAAAATTATTTAGTGTGGAAAACACAATTTATTCCTATTCTCAACTATCAAGACTTGAACCCTCGTATTAATGGAACTAAGCCGCCGCCACGAACCATTCTCAATGAAGCATAAGTTGCCGTGCCAAATCCAGCATATGATACTTGGATTAAGAAAGACCAGTTGTTGCTCTTATGGATATTTTCCTCTCTCACTGAAGAAGTGTTTGCTTATGTTATAGATCTTCATTCTACCAAAGAAGTTTGGAATGCCTTGGCTCAAACTTTTGGATCAGTGTCACAAAATAGACAACTTCAGATTCACATCGAACTTCAAGAATTAAAAAGGAATGATATGTTAGTTGCTACTTATCTGCAAAAGGCCAAAGCATTGGCAGAAGAACTCAAATCAACAGGACGCCCGCTTACATTGGCTGAATTTAATGCCATCATTTACAGAAATATTGGCAGTGAATTTCACTCTATTATCACAGCTCTCAATCTCTGTTCAGAACCAGTTGCTTTTCATGAATTGTATGGCCAACTTATTGCTCATGAGATACTTCTTAAAGGTTCTCAAGAATTTTTTGTCTCAAATATGGTTGAAAAATCTCACATGGCGGAACCCAGCACTTAAATCTCTCGGCCTCAGATGATGAATCACTCCACTTATCGCCAACCCGGAACTTCTTTCCGACCACAAGTTGCTTGTCAGATTTGTGGACTTCGCATTCATACTGCTGATTGTTGTCGTCGTCGGTATACTGGTTATGACAGAGGTACCCAATTTTGGCCTCAAGCCAATTATTGTTATCGGCCTCCTATGTCCTCTCAGGGACACGTGACTTATCCTTACAACACAACACCTACTTGATATCCCGACACTGTCGCAAATTTTCACATCACTCTTGATCTTGCTAATTTGAGCATCACTCAAGAATATCAAGGCGATGATCAACTTTATGGTAGTGATGGTCAAGGCTTACAAATCTCCCATGCTGGTAAAGCATTTCTTCTTTCATCTTCTAAACCTTTAGCTCTTAACAATGTTCTTCATGTCCCACATATTGTCAAAAATCTTCTTTCCGTACAAAAATTTGCCATTGAAAATTCATGTTTCTTTGAATTTTGGCCATATCATTTTTTGATTAAGGATTAGGTCACCAAGCAGAATCTGTTGCAAGGCCCCAGTGAGAATGGAGTGTACGCCCTCAAGCCTCACAAACAAGCTGTTCATGCTGAAAGACTTTCTCTAGAGGATTGGCATGTACGTCTAGGTCATCCTAATTATCGAGTTGTGTCTCGTATTCTTCGGGAGTCAAATATACCTTTTCCATCTTCTTTAGTTACTCCGTGTTCGTCTTGTGCCTTAGGAAAATTATCTAGAGTCACGTTAGCTTCTGTTGAACATACCAGCAAGGCTCCTTTTGAAATTGTTCATGGTGATTTATGGGGATCTTCTCCTGTGTTATATTTTCATGGTCATAAATATATGTTTATTTTGGTTAATGATTATATTCATTTTACTTGGCTTTATTTCCTAAAAAATAAAAGTGATGCATACTCTACCTTTTTGTAATTTCATTCTCTTGTTGAACGCCAATTTAACACGAAAATTAAAGCTTTTCATTCTGATTGGGCCGGTGACTTCCAACGTCTTAACAAGTATTTTCACAATGTTAGCATTGCTCATCGCATCACTTGTCCATACCCTCATGAACAAAATGGTCTCGTTGAGCGCAAAATTCGTCATGTTGTTGATTATAGTCTTATGTTGGAATTCGCGGCTAAAATATGACATTCATATACATACATGACAGTGGATATAACAAAAATCTCATTTCAAAGGACAACCCATATACATTGTCTCAAGGCTGGAATTACAACCAATCATTGATGTCATTCATGTAAGCTATATTGATTCTACCTCCAAGCGTGTTGCCTACACACGAGAATGGAATGACATGGCTCACCTCTATAGTACTTGGTATTATCACAACGAATTTGAATATACCAATTCTTCAATGACTCACCAAGGCTAAACAACTTTATGTTCGTTGCCTTGCTCGATGAAACCTGTGGGTTGAACCATGTAGGTTTCTTTGCTTAATTCTCTTTTGGAGAAAAGGAGTCTTGAGTTCCAAACTAGCTCTCATCGCAAATCTTATAACACGACAAGAAAGTCTACTCAAGATCAATTTCTTTTATCTTACAAATGCCTTTGCGTCTATCGATGCTCTCATTAACATTTCGCTTGATTTTATATCCACATATTCCCAATGGCTCTTCACCTTTTGGGTAGATCAATCAGTACTCAACTTCGATTCAATCTCACAAATGCCATTCATATTTCTATAGTCTTAGTCCATCACTCTTTTACTAGAATGAGAGAACTTTTACTGTTCATCCTTGACTCATAGGATTGCCAAAAAGTCACGATCAATCCATTTATTTTCAAATGTTGTTGTGAGACTTTACCACTCTATGTTCTAAACTCCCACTTGAGTTAAAAACTCCCATTGGGATTGAATTCCTTATTCTCAAAAGAATTAGGAATGTTTCTCCCACTAGAGTCAGGATCAGAAATATCTGCACTAGTTTGAGGTAGATGAGATAGATGGTTATGACTCAAGTATATAGGTGGTCACAATTTTTATTCACCACCTTAGACAAAATGGCCAAAACTCTTCTTTCTCTTCATCTTTCCTCATTTTCTTTAGAATTTCTCCCACTCGGATGGAGTGATTTTGAAGGTATAATTATTGGATCATGGGTGATCAACATTAAGTTGCCTTTATCTTTTGATGATGTACAAAAGGTTTTGATAATGAGCAAAATATTTGACTTGAAGTGGAACACGTTGGAGAGTGCAAAACTGCAAAACAAACCACTGTATTTTGATTAACATAAACAGTACACATGCAACGTACGTTTCCAAAAGCCACAACGTACGTGGAGAAATTTACAATGTATGTAGACATGGCACAAAAAGAAAACAGAGGCTATTAGATCATTCTAGATCAATCACAACGTACATCATACATGGACAACGTACGTAGTGAAGGTTCACAACGTACGTAGAGAAGATGCAATGTACGTTATTTGGGAAACCAACATGATCAATGTACGTCGCAAGTGTTACAATGCACGGTAACTGGAATGCAGCATGATCAACGTATGTCTTGTAGTTGCAACGTACGTTGTGAAGATCATAGAAAGCTGCATAAGTATTAAATGTACTCCAACGATGAGTTTCTTCAAAGCAATGGTCATATGGCATGAGAATGCTATAAATATATCAAGAGAAGGCTGAGAATGTGCAGAACAACCTCAGAAATCATTGTGCCATCAAGAACACCAAAATCAAGCTAGAGATCAAAGTTCAAGCATCAATCTCATTCATTCAACTCTAACATAGTGCTTCAATCTTTGTATTCAGTTTACAAACACTTTGAGAGTGTGAGATAGGTTTGTTGTAAGCCTATAGAAAATAACATTGTAGAGGTTTGTTGTGAACCTATAGAAAACAACATTGTGTAGGCCTTAGAGGTGTTGAGCAGGAATCAACCTCGTTGTATTGGCTTTGTTTGATTGAACCGAAATCAATCACCGTTACAGTGGAAATCGTAAGTGGTGAGACTTAGGTAGTGGACGTAGGCAAGGTTGGCTGAACAACTCTAAATTTTTGGTGTTGATTTCTCTCCTCTCATTTCAAGTCTCTTTCGCTATCCACTCATAGGCCAAAAATTCTCCAACAATAATTCCTCAATTATATTGAATAAGAGAAAAATATGTTTACTTTATCCCAGCATAGGAATATATTCACATAGAATATGCCTTCCTATTCTCCGTTACTAAACCATAACTCATTGTTGTATGAGGCGAAAATTTGTCACTCCAGACATAATGAGGTATTTCACAAAGAGTACACCTTTCGCTTATTGGCCTTTGATAACCAAGGTTTCGTGGGCTTAGACAACAAATTTTATGGTATTAAATGGTTCATGTCAAGCTTATGGAAAATCCACATCCATAAAGTATGTATAAGTAACGATCTTAGAGGGGACATGGTCAAGAATATGATGGCTTTAGCCATCTCGCATCTAACCATGTGGATAATATCAACTCCTCCTTTCCATACACGCTTGTTGTAGATGTTTGAGACTGATAACTCATGTTCATTTCTTCTTTTCATCACACTATACTTGGATTTCAATCAAAGATATTCGCAACGTTGGTCGGTTCTCAAGTCTTTCAACAACTCACAACTTGATGTACAAGTCATAAGAAGTAATCGAAAACTCCTCATTAAGGGAAATCTAAAGGAATATGACTATGCCGAGGGCAATCATAATCATATGCAAAGTGATGAAAATATAAGCCTAATGCCTAGCCCTAACATTCATGATTTGACTACTATAGCCATAATGGACTATAATGGAAATATGGCTTCATGATTGATTTTGTGAGTAGTATTTTGTCTTCAGTATTGTACGTAGTTATGTAATTTAACTTTGCATAATTTTCCTAATGGTCTAACCTTAGCTAATCAAGCTATTTGACTTTGGCTAATGTGGTTTGAATTGTGTGTAATAACTTCACATTATCAACTAAGATCACATGAAGTAGCAAAAGAAGAAAACCAGGTCATTTCAAATAGTTAGGAATCAAATCCACAACTATGAGACCATTGGAAAGTTTTAGTAGTCCATACTCAAACATAATCATGACATTGTTATATTTGCACAAGACTAGTTGAAAGACAAATTGAAGTCAAGCTTCAATAGGGTGATGATAGAAACTAACGCAAGAGTAAGGTTCGGCCATTGCATAAGACTGATTTTGCAAATGCCAAGTCTTCATTACTCCCACTTTTCAGGACAATCCTGAATATCCATTTAGTTCACGCTAGAACTTATTGGTAAACAATGAAGATTCTACAATCCTTCATTGGTGTGTCCATACATTTGAACTACCATCCTCAAAAGATAAAGTTCAACTAAGAACATAGAACAAAATACACACTTCACTTACTTGAGGTTCTACAGTGCTTCTTCAAAGGTGCAATCCTTTGATAGTCAAAACATTTCGCTTAATGAAACATTTATGTTGTTCATGTTCTAAGACCTCACTTAAATTTTTTCTTGTCTTTCAATTCTTAAGAACTTTGAGTTTTTAAGTTCATTTCTTGTCCTTGTCTTGGAAATGTCTTTACTTCCTTTGGAAGTTTTATCCAACAGAATTAGAGATTTTATGGCTCCTTTGCTATAATATCTCATTTGTTTCAGCTACGATTCCTGTAGCTTTTCAATCTAGTTCGATTTGATTACTGAAATGATTGAAGTTTTGATTGATGATCTTTGATGTTTTATGATAATGAACATGTGTGATTTGGTGTTATAGAACCTCGAGAATAACGAGTTACTTGAGTGGATACTTTTTGTAACGTTAGTGGTATAGGGACATGGATAACTTGAGTTAGAGAAAGATGCAACTCGAGTTGTCTAACCCCTATACAACTCGAGTTATCCAATCATGTAACTCGAGTTAGACGAGGCCCATATAACTCGAGTTAGCCATGCTCTAGGATCGATTATGGGTAAATTTAACTCGAGTTAGAGGACCTATAACTCGATTTATCTATGCATTTTGCTAAAATGACTCTGTTTTTGTGTATGGGTCTATATAAACCCTAAATCCGACCCTCTCAGTTCTCTCACATATCTTTCACTTCTCTCACCTCCAAAATCGTCCCATTTGCTCTCCCATTGTATCTCATTGGTTCCCAAATGTTCCTAGAGGTAGATTTCACTTCTAACACTCTCTTTTCTCCCATTTTGTGCATTTAATTGGTTTGGTTCTTTGAAGAAAGTTTTTTAGCTTTTGGTTTGGGTTTCGGATTTGAGTATAAATATGTGGAAGAAGAGATTAGATATTGTTATATCTTGGTGTATTAAGGTTAGAGGAACATAGATTGAGCTTGGGTTTGAAAGATTTGATGAGTTCTTTGAATGGGTTA
>CAODLS012536371.1:0-11972 GCA_948243855.1 Flueggea neowawraea
GCTTTCTTGTAACTGTTTTATTGAAAGGTTGTTGTTGTTCTCTGGATATCTGCTTTTCGCTTTTTTAGTTTCTTAAACGACTAACCGTCTTTTTCTCTCTTTGTTGGGATTTCTTGATTTCGGATTAGGATTTGGCTTCTCCTCCGGATTCCGGTAAATTAGAAGATAACGTTATGGGAAACCAAAAAATCTCTGTTTTGGATCATTTGAATGGGTTTCAGTACTCAACGGCTGACAAATCTGATGGCTTTGTAATTGACATGCAGAGCTTCTCCAGTGGCACCAATAAGGACATCAACAACGCTAATTCAAGAATTACTGTGAGTCTCTTCTTTCTCTTCTCGTTTGTATTCATTTATACACAAAATCATAGTCAAAATTCAAAACTTTACAGTTGAATGTCTTTTTTTTTTTCGCAATTCATCAATTACTGTTGCTTGTTTATTAATTTTCCCATTTGAATTGTATTACTTTAATCTTCTTCAATTTTAGTACTTTAATTAAATTGTCACTATTTTTGACGAAAAGTTGCAGAGGAGTCTTTCCAGGAAAGGGCCTCAGCGTGGCTATGAGAAGAGGATTAGTTCTATCGCTCCAGCTAACGATAGAGAGATTCAGACTACCAATGTTGCTGTGTCCTCACCAAGAGGTACCCTTTTCACTTGCAATTTTTGTTCAATATTTTTATCATTTTCATTAGAATTTTTGTATTCCTGGTCAGCACTTACTGCTGTTGGTTTCAGTACATACCCAGCAATAGACATTGTTATTGTCTGTATTGTTCCATGCTTAATGAATAATGAATTTAAATAGAAAGCATGAAATTACAGTTTCAAATGGTCCAGTTGGGTAGGTATATTTATTAGATAAGTCAGAGCTTCAGTGGCTCAGTTAGTTTTGGCATTTGCTCTAATGGTCCTTTGTTTCCACGAGAGAGTTTGGTTGATGTAGATGCTAGACACAACCTAACAATAATAATTCACTAATGAATTAAAACAAGCCATTTAGGTAGTCCAGACACACAGACGAGTAATATGAAACTTTACTTGAAGTCTTGAACTTGTAGTATTGTTTAACGGGGTAGTGAGGGACTTGAGGAAAAGAGGGGGAAGAGTCGAGTTTCATCCTTGACGGTTAGTTGAACTCAGAACAGTGTAATCTTACCAAATGCGGAAGTTCCATATAGGTTGCTGTGGCTGGTATAGTTTTGTCAATCATTGAAAGTACATAAAATAAACCTGATTATTGTACTAACTAGGTTTAGTTAATTCATCTTCCAAGTGCATTGATATCATCAGAAGCTCACTGATGAAGACATATCATGTTATTAATGAAAAGTTGTTGATAAAATGCTAGTTAGCTAAAGCATCTTCTTTTGATAATTGTGGATGGTGTTATTAATTTGGCAATAGTAGTAGGGCCAAGCACGCCTGAAAAGGCAATGGCGGTAACAACAGGGACCACTGATCATTCAAGCAACCTACCAGTTCATCATCAGATCACAATCACGACCGCCAACATCAGTACCGCAACAGAAAGCAGGTGCACTACTCGGAGAAACAGTTTTAAGCGTTCTTCGTCTTCATGGGCCCTTGATCCCAAAAGGGTTCTGTTTTTGTTTGCCACCCTGTAAGTTTGTGTTTCATAAAGCTGCAAATAACTTTTTTTCCTCTGTCGTGTTTTGTTACTTTTGTGCTGAAAGCTTAGGAGTTTCATTTTGTTTTGTTGTCTTTTTGGGTCAGACTCTTTGTGGTTCATTATGATCCTGATGGATTCTTTTGGGACAGGTCAAGCATGGGAACAATGTTGCTGATATACTTCACTCTCTCCATGGGCAAGCTCAATGCAAATGACAATGCTTTAGGCTAATATTAATGGAGGTAAATAGTGCTTTCACAGAAGGGGCGATATGACCATCAGTGAGTCACTATTTGGATCAAAATAGGAGGGTAGAAAACGAAAGAGTAGAAAAAAATGAAAGAAATTACTTGACAGCGATGATGAGCTTTCTGGGAAAATAGTGATGTGGCAGAATGCAGAACATAGAAAATGATAATGAAAGATTGAAAGAGATGAATGCAAAAGCTAATTCAAGTTTCTCCAGATCCATAGCCATTTGCTTCAGATTCAGGACGTGCTGCATTGTAGGGGCAGGGATATTCTTTCACATATATGGGAACGAATCATGACGCTATTCAGCTTGATACTTCATAGGATGTGTATTGAAACGGAAAATGATGTGCTTACTCCGAGTTTTCTTCTGTGCGATAGCTAACTTCATAGGAGGTCTCTTTCCTCTTTTCCATACTTTTCCTCTCCAGGCCATCTATTGGACCTGAAATCTTCAAGCAACTGAAACCAGAAATACTCCAAATTCAAAAGTATATGGAACCAAGCATGCGCACTCAAAAGCCTTTCCTTCTCCATCAATATTATTGCGTGGTCCTGCTCCTCCTTTGATTAGCTAAGAACCCAACAGTTGACTTGTAGTTGTATTAATTGAATTTTGTTTTAGGTGAAAGAAACTTGGCAGTTGAATAAATCAGTTCTCTTGACATTGCATCTTCCTCAATCAATGACGTGCTTTTTAGACACCAGATGATCCATCACTCGAACTGACCATCCTTCAATTCGCAATACGAGTGATATTTATTACCATCTCATACAATGAATTATTTGTTCGCCTAACTACAATATACATGATTTTGAAAACCAAAAAGAGACAAATAATAAACCTTTACTTTACTGCAATGATTTCACCATATATGACTAGTGCCGTTTTGAGATTCTTGGCATTGAACACTTCTTCTTCCTATCATGTAGAAGCCTTAAAACAACTGCAGCTGTTTCTTCAATAGCTTTTCCAGTCACTTCTGCAATCAGATCCAACAAAACATTTCAAAAGTATACCAAAAAATATCATCTCAACTGAAGCATAGATATGGTAAAGAGCATTACCTATGACCGGCCAAACAGGATTCTGAGCAAAAATCTTTCTGGGACACCCCAACTCTCTCCGAATAATTACTCCTAACATCTTCCCCAAACCCCAGACTCTTCGCTCTCGCCTTTCTAATCGTCTGTAACACTACAGGATTAATAGTCAACCCGAAAACCTTCTCAGGATCAACCTCAAATAAGCTTCTTGGCAGTTCCACCCCCATCACAATTGGCACATTCGCCACTTTATACCCTTTCTGCGCCAAGTATATCGATAATGGAGTCTTTCCTGTCCTCGATACTCCGGCAAGCACAATGTCTGCCTTCTCCAAGCTCTGAGGCAATGCGCCGTCGTCTTGCGTAATTGTGAACTCGATTGCTTCAATTCTCTTAAAATACTCCTCATTAAGCGGGAAGTTCCTTCCAGGCGCGCCACGTGGAAGCCCGACGGAGAAACGCCGAGATGATATGAGATTGCCTCCGTGATCGGACCTAATACGTCAGTTGACGGAACCCCCCATAGCTTGCAGGCTTGTCTTGCTGACTCAGCCATGGATGGATCTGCCAACGTATACACCACCATTGCTCCTTCTTTCGCTGCTTGCTTTATGATCTCCAGTAACCGCTCCACGTCATCAATCTAAAAAACTCAAGATTAATTAATTAACTCTCTTAATTTAAATTAATGGGAAATTTATAATGAAAGATGAAAGGTCGTGATTACCCCTGACAACAGATGCGTATTTACGGCGCAGCCCCGATCCACCAAGCAGTGTTCGAACTGACTCAGGGCAGCGTTAACGGAGTGCTCTGCCGTCCATCCAGTTCCGTCAGAAACCATATAAATCGACTTCCCATCATTCACCTCCACGTCATCATCTCTGCTGCTTTCCGCCGGAGTATCAAGCTCTATTGATTCGGTCTCCTTTGACTTTAGACTCCGAGGATTCATCTCCGATACCTGCTCGCGTTGAGCCTGGTTGTCTAATTTTCGACCAGACCGGATAGCTCGGGCTCGAGACCAGCTGTTCAATTGGGGGCTACCTTTCTTCAGCTTACGGGGCTGAGGCTCGGAGTCTGACACAGGGACGACTTGGTTGACGGGTAGAGTGGGAGATTTTGGGTTTGGAGGTTTGGGCTCAAATTCGGCGAGGTTGCACGACAGTGCATGTGTACGGACTTTGGCGAGGCTCAAGGCGGTGGAAGACGACATCATTTTCTACCCTTTTTTTTAATGTTAATTTTTTAAAGCCATTATTTTATTGGTCTCTTTTTTATCAAGATATTTTTCTAGAGATAATTACATGGTATGTCTCGATTAAATACTCAATTTTCACATATGTCATATGTCAATCATGATTTATAATCTTCAGTATGTCACAATACATTTACATATTCTTTAATGTACCATGTTCTAAAATGCTAATTTGAAAAATACCAAATTTTTATCTTTTAAAATACATTTTCTCCTTAAATCAAAATCTCTCAACTTAAAATCTCGTTTTTCTCTCTTATCTCTCATGCTCTCTCTCTTTCTTCGTCACTGTTCCCTCTCATCTATCTTCATCTTTCAGATTTGGTCCTCCTCTCTTCTCTCTCTCTCATTCCCTCCCATCACAGTCTCGCTCTCTCTTCTCAATTCATTCTTTGACTTCGATCAACGTCGCACTCGCTTCAATCTCTGACGAGAAGAAAACGAAGACGACAATGATTTGAAATTGAACATAGATGCGGTTTTCGTCAGGTCTTGGTGAAACGAACGACGGTGAAGAGAACGACATAACTATTCGAGGTGGCAGCGCTTGAGAGAAGTCGCATGACGGTGACTAGGTGGAAAGAAAGCGGCGGCTGTATTGATGTTATTGATGGAGGCGACGGATAGGGTTGAAACCCTAGCTACTGCCTTGTTAAATTTTCTAAAATTATGAAAACAACCTAATTTGTTCACAGAAGTTCTTAAATAAATGTTGTTTGTATTTTAAATTTGTTCTTAAATTTGTGAGGCTTTAGTGCTTAAATTTGTAAAATAAAAACTTTTGTTTGTAGACGTATATTGGATATTGCGAGTATATTTTTTGTTGTTTGTTGTTGTTCAATTTTTTGAAGATTGATTTTGTCGAGTTTGGTTGTTTTTATTGAGTTTTGTGGTGGCGGCAGCGACAGAAATCGATCTGGTATTAGCAGTGGTGAGAATCAAATAAACCATTTTAGAAACTTTTAAAAACTAAAAAAACCTAAAATAAACCTTTTATAACTTATTAAAAAACAAAATAAACCCTAAATAAACTAAAAATAAACCATTTTAAAAAATTTATAATTAAAAAAAATACAAACAACCATAAAAAAATTTAATAAACCTTTTAAAAACCTTAAAACTTTTTTAAAACTAATAACAACTTTAAATACATCTAAGATAATAAAAACCTTTTTTAAAAAACTTTAAAAACTTTTAAAAAACTAAAAAACAACATAAAATAAACCTTCTATAAACTTTTACAATTTTTTAAGAACTAAATAACCTCAAATAAACCACTTTAAAAAATTATAAATTCTTCTAAAAAATACAAACAACCATAAACAAACGTTTAATAAACCTTTTGAAAATCTTACAATTTTCTAAAAACTAATAACAACTTTAAATAAACCTAAAATAAATCTTTTTAAAACCTTTAATTAAAAAATAAACGTTTTAATATTCTTTAAAACACCCAAAAAAAACATATCTACACCTAAATCTCGCATTTCTAGCACCAACCAGAAACAAACCCTAACCCTAGCAAAAACCTTTGCCAAACAAAAGATCTCTACCAGCACACAAGTTCACACCACTAACCAGAAACAAACCCTAGCAAAAACCTCCGCTAAACAATAGATCTCTACCAACACACACAAGTTCAAACCAGATCTGCACCACATACCCAAATGAAACTTAGATCTGCACAAAACACAAAGAAAACACAGACCCCCCGCCACCTTCATATCTGATGCCATTAATACAGACAGAAGAACAAAGATGAGAGACCGAGGGGGAGAGAATGAACCGAACGAGTGAGACGAGGAGGAGAAAGCGAACTGAGACGAGGGAGGTAGGGAGGAGAGCGAGCTGCGACGAGGACAGAACTGAGGAGGCAACGAGGCTGAGGAGTGACAAAGATTGCCTGTAAAGAGAGCAGTTGTGATGTGGAGAGAGAGAGAGAGAGAGCATTTGCAATGGAGAGAGAGGACATAGAGTGAGGAACAAGTTATAGAGAGTCGTTGTGATGGAGAGGGAAAGGGGGGAGAGAGAGAGAGAGAGCAGTGACTGAAAAACAAAAAAGGAGAGAGAAAAGGTCAAAAAAAAAAGAGATTGAGAGAGTAGAGGATTTCTGATGCAACGAATTATTACTAAGTGGCCCAATTAAAAGCAAAGAAATATGGACGAAAGTAAAAGGCTCCGTATGAAAAGTTAAACGTTGATGTGCGGATACAATACATATTTCTTATTCGTCTGCTGATAATTAAAAATACAAAAATGGTGACAGAGTAATTAACCCAGTTAAAAAATAATCTTAAAGTTTATATCAAAATATAATTCAATTAAATAGAGAAAAGAAATTTGACTACCCACAAACTATGGTACATTAAATTACATATGTTTAATAATTGTAGATTAAGCTAGATACGACCATTTACGAACCAGATCGCCAATTCGAACCATGATCGGACCGGTCATAATCGGAACCAAAACCGGTCGAATCATCCCCATACAGTCCGGTTGAGATTCATGGTTTTCAAAAACATTGGAACTGTCGGTTTCATGGTCAAACCAGCGGTTCGTAAATGGGTTGGCTGTCTGCCCTATTTCTCTTTGAGAATGTTACCAACAGTCCAATTTTGGACCGTTGGCAACGATCAACACAGATCCAACGCTCTTTTGGACCGTTGGCCCCTTTTTATTTTTTATTTTTATTTTTTTACTATAAAAACATCAATTCTCCTATCAAATTTCTCACATTAATTATCTACCATTCTATTCTCTCTCAAAATTCTCTCATTCAATTTAATCTCAAAATTCTCTCAATTTTTTACTAAATTTATTCTTAGAAATACAAAAATTAATTATTGTTACTATATTTTTTATAATAATAATTTTTCATT
This sequence comes from Flueggea neowawraea, assembly GCA_948243855.1. Lineage (NCBI taxonomy): Eukaryota > Viridiplantae > Streptophyta > Magnoliopsida > Malpighiales > Phyllanthaceae > Flueggea > Flueggea neowawraea. The sequence continues at coordinate 7,078 of CAODLS012536371.1, forward strand.
ATATTATTTTCATTAACATTGTTATATTTTTGGATAGTCATACATTTTCTAAAATTAAATTTTTGTTCATCATTTTTCGTATTTAGAAGAAAAAAATGGCAAGTGAAGGTAGAACATTTGAAAATATTAAGATGAATGCATATTTGCAAACTCAAGAGAGCGAAACTCAACCCAACCGCCTCCTACACAAAAGAAAAGTGTCAAAATATCGGATTTTGATATTTTTAAGGTTCATTTCAAGAAGATGCCAAAAGGATATGGTAAATTTGACTTTTCTTGTAATTATTATAATCAGGTTTACAAATTCAATTATGGAGGTGGATATGACACTTTCATCTGTCATTTGCAATCAAAACACCCACTCAAGGTTGGATTGGCGCGCGATCAAACAAAAATAATCGGGTTTGCTTCTTCTTCAAACTCTCCTCAATTGTTTCATTATAATGAGTCTAATTGTAGAGCTGGATTGGCTAAAATGGTAGCTATTGATCATTTGTCTTTTAGTTTTAGTGAAAAATTAGGTTTTACTTACTTTTATAAAAAAATTGTTCATCCTAGTTTTAAGTCAATTCCTAGAAATACTTGAAAATAAATTTGTTAAAGTTGTATAAAAAATCAAAAATCGATTTGGTAAAATATTTTCAAAGCAATGACATTCATGTTTCTATATGTAGTGATATTTAGAGTGATTATTGGCAATCCCATTCGTACATGGGTATATTTTGTTATTGGGTTGATGAGGATGATATTTTCCAAAATAGAATTATTGCATATCATTGTTTTGATGATAGTCACAGTTTTCAAAATATTTGTAGAATAAATTTTAGAAGAATATAGATTAGTTAATAGACTTTTTTTAATTTTTTTTGATAATGCATCGGCTAATAATGCTCTTATTACTGAATTGAAAAGTATTTGTCAACCAATTTTGCGGGAAGATTTTTTCATGTTGGATGTGTATGTCATGTTTTAAATTTATGTGCTCAAGATGGTATTAGAGCACTTAACATTTTTTTAGAACCAACTAAAAATGTTATTTCTTATATTTGGGCACACCCTTGAGTTACAAAAGTATGGTTAAATTTTTGGGCCAGCAATGGTAAAACCCCAAAACGTTTTCAAAAGATGTTCCTACTCGTTGGAATTCGACTTTTAAATTGCATTATCAATCCTTTGAATATAAATATTTAATGTATTTTTTTGCATCATCTAATATTCCAAAATAAAATATTTTTCCACAAATTTGGATTGTTTGTAGTCCAATTTTCAATATTTTATGAGTTTTTAATGATGCTACTCATACATTTAGTAGTCTCTATAAACCAACTCCGCATCAATTTTTAATAGAAGTAATGAATGTGGCTGGTGTATTAATGGAAGGAATGAAGCTTGAAAAAATTAGTTATGGTGTTTTAGAAATGAAAAACAAATGCTTGCATTATTATAAATTTATTCCTGAAATTTATCTTGTTACTATGACATTTGATCCTAAATGTAAATTTGATAATTTAATTGACTGTTTGGAAAGATATTATGAATTGTTAGGATTACGTGATAATGAAGATGTTGACATAGCGGCTCTAATTTCTAAGGTAAGACATTTGTGCAATGAATTGTGTGAAGAATATGTTATTGCTTCCACTAGTGGAGACATTTCATCTATCGTTCCACCTTCCTCTTCTTTCCAACAATTTGTCAAATATGATCACCAATTTTTACATGAAAGGAGAAAGAAACCTAGATCGAGCTCACATTCGCAGCTCGATACTTATCTAACCACAACTTTTGAGTTTGGTGATGATGCAGATTTTCAAATTTTAGAGTGGTGAAAAAGGCATAAGACGACATTTTCAACTCTAGCGATTATTGCAAAACAACTTCTTGTAGTTTCAGTCTCAACTATAGCCATTGAACAAACATTTAGTAGTGGAGGCAACATTTTGGAAGAAAGAAGATCAAGATTAGCTCCCGAATCATTAGAAGCTCAAGTTTGCCTCGATGATTGGGAAAATCCAACATGCAAAGTCAATAAGAACTTTTACCTTCATCATCATCTGACGAATGGATTAATGATAGTTCAACAACGGTGACTTCTGACTCTAATGAAGATAATTAGGTAAGTGGGGTGTAATTGTATCAAGGTAAGTAAGAGAACTACGTGAGCGTTAATTCCTCTAAACCCCGAGAGGATACATAGGTTACTGAATATAATTAAGTCCAAGTCCATTTTTTATTTTTTATTTTTCACATTTGTACAAATTAATTACTTGTATTCCATTCCATATTTGTTTTAATTATTTGTTGACGAAATTAAGTCAAAGTCCATTTTTTATTTTTCACATTTGTAAAAATTAATTACTTGTATTCCATATTTTTTTAATTATTTGTTGATGAAATTAAGTTCAAACCCATTTTTAATTTTTAATTTTTTACATTTGTACAAATTAATTACTTGTATTCCATTCCATATTTGTTTTAATTATTTGTTGATGAAATTAAGTTCAGACCCACTTTTTATTTTTTTATTTTTCACATTTGTAAAAATTAATTACTTGTATTCCATATTTGTTTAATTATCTGTTGACGAAATTAAGTTCAAGCCCATTTTTTATTTTTTATTTTTCACATTTGTACAAATTAATTATTTGTATTACATATTTGTTTTAATTATTTTTTAATAAAATTATTACTTATATTTCTTCAATTTTTATTGTGTTTTATATTTAAAATATGGTAGAGGATATCTGTATTTATAGTTACATTTATGATTTAACAATTACAAACCAAAACCGAACCGAATCAGGGCCAAAATTGAGTACAACAACATTTAAAAAATAAAAAAAATTGGTTCGAATGAAACAAAATCAGCGACCGAACCGATCCAAACCGTTAACTGAATCGCAGAAAACCAGAACCGGAACCGAAACCGAACCGCCCCGAGACAGTTTAGTTCCGGTTCACCCCTTTCACGGAATCAAAATCCAGGGTTCCAAAATTGTGGCCACGTCTACTTGGAATGGTTCCCAACAAAGTTCAATCCCAAAACCGAACTTCTAAAGGCTGAAGTGTCAAACACGGCCATGCAAAACTATAGTAATATTGCACTGTATCATTTTTGGTATGGAATTAACCTTGTACAATTTAGGATTGTGAATAATCAAAGAAATCCTAGCAAATCAAAACGCCTATACTCTACTTATATATTAACATGTAACATTTGCAACTTCTTATTAACAACTTTATAATTTGATTAATAATATGCTTGCACATTTGTTTCCGTTATTAATGAAACCTAATCAAGCTTCGTGCTTGAATTATAAATATAGAAAAAATAACAGAAAATGAGATGATATAAGTTAACAAAAAATTAAATCTTTTGCCACTATTTATTCTATGGCACGAAGATTTTATTTCAAACTGAGTAGATAAGTTCAAATTTGCTTATCTATATTAATTTAATCCTATAGACTATCTAATTCTAATACAACAAATTCTTTGTAGCAGTCTGTCATTGTTGCTTGCACTATGGAGGCCGAGTTTGTAGCATGCTTTGGGACTACTTATATTGATTCCACAACTAAAATAATTTATCAATATAATCAACTCAATTATATTTACCTTGACATTTCTGATTATACTAATACTAAACAAAACTAATTGTAATAGGAAAATCTCAAATACAAAAGTAAATTCTACAAAAGACTGATATCATTGCAAGACGAAAAATATTTCTAATATTTTAAAAAAGATGTTTCTCAAAAGATCAACCATTTCATCGCACAACAAATTCAACTTGTTGAAGGAAAACCAATACCTAAAATCAAGTATACAAAGAAGAATAGCAATAAAGTGAAGTCTAAGAATGCTGCAAAATCAAAAGATGACATTGAAGACAACATTGTTCAAGAAATTCAATTTATCGAAGAAGACACAACGATTCAAGACAAAAAGATGAAAAAGAAAACAAAAAATCACAAACTCATTGAAGAGATAGAAACGAATTGGATGTCGAGCATACAAATAGTGGCAAGTTAATGCACTACAAATGAAAGAAAAGGGGGCCAATTACAACAAATGGACTAAGATGAAGACAACATGCCAATAAAAATTTTCTAAGAAAAAATCAACAAATTAGATTACGTGTTTTTCTCTAAACTTTAAATATACTTTTACGTTATAATAATTACTATCATAAAAAATTATTATTTTTAATAACCAAAAATATTATATTTTAGTATCTCAATTTATAATGAGCAAAACTGCGGGTCTAGAATTTACTAGTTGCATATAAAGACCAAAATAAAATAAATAAATAAATAATCAAAGTACACTAGTTAGCTAGTTTATTTTCAGGGTATAAACTAGAATTGTTACCGGAACCGGAACAGACGGTTCACCAAACCGTGGTCTAACGGTTTGGTCCGGTTTAGTTCTGGTTTTGGTTTTGATCGGTTCAACCGCTAATTTGGGTTCCAGTTTGGATCCCTCTTTTTTTTAAAAAAAATTGTTTTTAATTTTCTATTTTATCCAGTTAATTTTTTTCCGGTTTGTAAATTTTGTTATATTCAATAATTAATTATAGTACCAATAATACATTGTATTCCAAAGATTTTTTTAATACTTTCCAAACAAATTAACTATTCTATTAGTAATTTCATCACATAATTTTAAACAAAATTAAAAAAACTCATTAAATTTTATTAAATGTAATAAAATAACTAAATTAAACTATAGTAAAAAAGTAGAAGGAATTTGAAAATTTTAATTGAAAAAAATAACTTTGAAAATATAGAAAACGTAATTACAATAATAAAATATATAAATAATTAATAAGAGAAATTTAGAGCAAAATAAATTTTTGAGAGAGTGGGAGTGTAGAAGACATTGAGAGAGAA
>CAODLS012536587.1:0-19747 GCA_948243855.1 Flueggea neowawraea
CAGACATTTATTGTAAACATGGGTGAGGATGCAGCAACAAATCTCATCTCGAACTCGGTGTTTTACATTTCTATTGGAATCAATGACTACATACACTATTATTTGCGCAATGCATCCAATGTTCAAAATCTATACCTGCCTTGGAGTTTCAACCAGTTTTTAGCAAATTCATTGCAGAATGAAATCAAGGTAGTCATGCTAATCTTCTGTTTAACATATTTGGAGTGTAATCACATAACAGTTGATTGTATCAATTCACTGTTATTAAGTAAAATTTCTGATTCAATAATTATGGTGGTGCAGAACTTGTACATCATGAGTGTCAGGAAAGTGGTCGTCATAGGGTTAGCACCAATCGGTTGTGCTCCTCACTACTTGTGGAAGTATAGGAGCAAGAATGGCGAGTGTATCCAGGAGATAAATGACATGATAATGGAGTTCAATTTTATCATGAGGTACATGGTGGAGGACCTTCGCCACGAACTTCCAGATGCCAAAGTCATTTTCTGTGATGTCTATGAAGCTTCTATGGACATAATTGAGAATTATGAACATTATGGTAAGATGGTCTGAAAGTTTGTTCTGTTTCTTCCATTGCTGATCTATATGAAACATCGGAAAAAATCATGCTTTCGCTGTGATATTTGTTCAGGTTTTAATGTCACTACGGATGCTTGTTGCGGGTGGGGGAAGTATAAGGGATGGATCATGTGCATCACACCGGAAATGGCCTGTAGCAATGCTTCAAACCACATCTGGTGGGATCAGTACCATCCAACTGATGCTGTGAATGCTATTTTGGCTGACAATGTGTGGAATGGACTTCACGCAAAAGTTTGCTATCCTATGAGCTTGGAAGAAATGGTTACTCCGATGGCCAAGTGATCGAGACAGAATCAACATTTATATTTTCACATCATTTGTATTTTCTTGTACAGATTGAAGTTCGAAGTCTCTGAAAACACATGGATCTTAGAGGCCGTATATAGATATCCAAAGCATATGATTCTCTACACTATCAGTTTCGTTAAGAAATCACTTTTTGTCATCTTCAATGTCTGAACTCATTGTAAGGCTAGGGAATGAAGTTCTGACGTCTCTCAACATTGAATGAAGTTCTGATGTCCCTCAACATTCATTTTTGAACTGAAGTTTGTTCAAATCAAATAGACAGTGTGATTTTCAATGTTTGTATTCCGACAAGGTCAATATTGATATGTTCAGAACTTGTCATTTGTTTCAAAATACTTCAGAGTTTTTGTAAATTACTTTGTTACAAGAGAAGTCGAACCCTCAACCTCAAGATTTAGCAATGATTTACTGCTAGTTACACATTCATTCCACTCTTCTGCATTCTCAAATGTCTTTGTATGCAAGGCGAAAAAAAAAGATATAATCCAATTTTATCGGATACACAGATTGCAGAAACTAAATGATTCTGCCTAGCTTACAAGGCATAGCTTGTTTATAATGGCCTCCAACTAGAATAATGTCATCTGAAAGGACCAAATCTGATTCTTCTAAAAGTGCTAGAATCAGCTCCTTGTCCTGTTTCAAGGAAATATTGCACTCTATCAATGTCTTTTTAGAAGTATTTGGAAATGATTGAACTCAATAATCATCAAGGAATGTGCAATAATAAGTCAAATATAGCTTGAAAGCTTCTTTCTTCGAAAAAAGTTCTTTCTTGAGTTTCTTTGTAGTTCAATTAATTTAAATTGGTTACAAAAACGAAGTTTCAGGAGCTTAATAGGTTAAACCGAAGGGAAAATCACACATTTACATCTGTCAATTCTAAAAAATGTCACCACTCTAAAGCTGAAACTCATATTAAAATGCCACTTTTTTTTAAATTTGTGAGAAATTGAGGTACTCTTGCGAGAAATTAACTTTTCTCAGGAAATTAACTTTCTCACTATAAATTGGTTTTTAAAAAAAAATTAAAAAAAATCCAACTTTTCAAAGAGTGTAAAAAAGTGCATGGAGGTGTATAGTGGTGTACATGATGGTCACGATATTTTTTTAAAAAAAATTAATTTAATAAATTTTAATTGTTATACACAAGTATACATTGGTATATAGTGGTGAACAAGATGCTCACAGGTTGTCTAAATAAAATTAATTTAATGAATTTCAGTTAGTGTACACGTGTGTACATTAGTGTGCACTGGTATACACAAGTATACGAGACATTTATTTTTTCTTATGATTAAATTGATTTATTGCTATACACTTAGTGTATACAGGTATACACTTGTGTACATAGTGTACACACGTGTACAAAACTATATACAAACGTGTATACCAACATGCAAAAATACCTTCTCTATACAAAATGTACACTAGTGTTTACAAATGTGTGTATTTCCGAACTATAGAACTTTTTTTGAGAGAACTTTAGTGCTAATTTTATAACTTTGCAAATTAAGAGACTGGAATTTAAAATTTGGCAATTTCAGGGGCTGAATAAGTAAAATTACTTGAAACAGGTTGCAGCTAGGGCTTAAAGATGCGTACAGTGTGATACTGTATTGCAAATCAGTAGGTTAATTGTGGCATTAACACTGTGTAATTGATGGGCTTAATAGTCTTTTTAATATTTAGCCATAAAATAACTGAAAAAAGAGGTAAAATACGCATTGGACGCGTACTGCTAAAATGGGAAGGCATTACAGATACACCAAAATATCAACAAAACAACGGCAGAGATTCTGACACGTCATCACCATTACAACTGTTAAAAAGAAAAAGAAAATATAAAAATACTTTTAAAACTGCAAGATTCTTTTAAAAACTGCTTGCATGGTTGTCTTCATTAAAACAAACACCACCATTGATGTACCTCCCCTGAAAAGAAACCAAACCAGGCGATATCGTATATAGTAGATCTCTAATCATCTAAACCAAACAACACTTTACCACCATCATCACTAACACCAAACAATTATGAGTTACTACAACCAGCATCCTCCTCCTCCCGTCGGCGTTCCTCCTCCACAAGGTCAACCATCTTTCTTTTTCGTATTACTGTTAAATAGATTGTTTTTGAATCTGATTTATTGGATCTGAAGTCATTGATTTATTGATTTTTGTTGGGATAGGTTATCCTCCAGAAGGATATCCCAAGGAAACTTATCCGCCACCGGGATATCCGCCACAAGGATATCCTCCTCCTCAACAAGGATATCCCCAATATGCTCCTCAGTACGGTCAACCTCCACCCCCTCGACAACAAAGTAGCAGTCCCGGTTGTCTCGAAGGATGGTAGGTCCCACTTTTCCTCATCTGATTTTTTTTCTCTTTTTTCTCTAATTTTTGTTAGATCTTGGAATTTCTTCGCTTCTGATTCCTGGGCGCACTGTTTATAGTTCAAATTGCGTGCAAATTTCTGTCCTTTTTATTCGGTTTTGATTAATTAGGGTTTTTTTTTATTTAGGTGATACAATTTGTATGATTTCGAAGAGGACTTAGAAAGCCGAGGAATGTGGTTTCCATTACCAATTCTGATTTTTATATGTTGAATTTCTGTTTGGATTTCAGTTATTTTAGTAGTGTGGTAACACATACTTCAACTTTCATTAGTTTTAGTGTAATTGGTGTTGTGAGTTCAATTTGGGTATTTTTGTTTTGAATTGAATAGCATTCCTGATAGTGAAATTCGATTGACGGTGCTCAATTTTTTTGTTTGGCTGCATACTGTTTCTAGAACGAGTCAACTCGGTTGATTTTTTAAGTTTGTCTTATTTAATTAATTCGCTGATACCGACTTGCAGAAAGGATTGAATTCTTATTGATTGGCACATCTTTTATTTTTATTTGGCTGTTTGGTTCTGAATTCTTACTGGGGTTTGAAATTTAGATGGCATGCTATTGCATTCCCAATGGACTACAAATTTCTGCCAGTCGTTTTCTTTTCCTTTATGTTTAATTGCTTTTGATGTTTTTGTATTCCCGGTAACTTGAAGTGATGCAATTATAAGAGTTTAGAATTTTGATGTAACTGGACTTGGAAGTAGTCATAGACAGTGATTTTTCCACTATACAATCTTTTAATTTATCAATAGACTTTTGGAAGCGAGATAATACTATAATTAAATTAAATTTTTCATTAGAGTTTTAGGTTACTTGAGTTTAGCTGACTTCTTATTATATTGGACGGGTTGCCTACAAGATTTGGCTACTTTTCAAAAAAAAATTCATACTGATTTTTAATCTAAAATAGCTCTGTTCTGTTTGTTTTTGTCCTTTGAATTAGAAAAATGAAATCAATGAGAATTTGGGTCATGAAAGTATTGATTACATCTTTCTAATTGTATGTGAATTACAATTGTGCTTTATTTTAATACTTGTATTTGGTACACACAGCTTGGCAGCTCTTTGCTGTTGTTGCTTGCTGGACGCATGCTTCTGATGAAAGGTGCTGGAAGTGGTTCAATGAGTACATGGTTGATGGCATAGGCCAAAATTGAGTTCTAAATGGGGATTTATTGGATCTTCTTATTGCTATTTTACAATTCTGTCCCAGATTCACCTATTGTCTTTTCGTTATTGTTTATCTGCATGAATAATTCGAATGTTCTATGCTATTGGAAATCTTCAGTGCTTTTTTCAGGCAATTCACAGATTAAGATAATCTGTGTTTGTGTATACATTGGCATCACAACATGTTTCCTTTTGGCCTTATGCTTTGCTCGAATGATGGCGGCTTGAACAAGTTTGATTCAGATCTCCTTATTTCAAGTGCATGCCATCAAAAATTTATCTCAACTGAGGTCTCCATTTGTTTTCTAGTACAGAACTGCATTACTTTGTTAAGGTACTATATTTCTGTCAAATTCAGTTTGTCTATTGTCCGAACGAACCAGCTTGCTCTGTTCCCGAATTTTGCAGCTTGGGGGGGAACCTTTCCTCCTGTATCTGTATGAGATTGAGTAGTTGAAGTTCATTTTGTCAAAAAAAGAAAAAAACAAAACTCACTAGTCACTCGTATAGGTTAGTAGAGGATTAATTGAATATAGCTTATAATAATATAGCAATTTACCGATGAGTTTATAGTTTATTAATATTAGAGTTGTCTCCAGCATTAAGTTTTGAGTTTGATTTCATCAAACTTACTATTTAGATAATACAAACTTGAATTCTGACTTGCTAAAATCCATTGGGGAATGTCAATATTCAAATTCTTGGGCATCTTCCTAACAGGATAGTTTTAGGGTCATATGATTCATATAGCCAATTAAACAACTGGTATCAACTATCATGTTTATAAGCTGACTGCAACGAAATTAAGGAAAACAGAAAGCCTCATACATGTAGATTCGCAAGCTGATACGATGTCGATTGAGGTTTTATATATAAACAGTTACACAGTCGAAACCTCCTCCTTTACACGACTATTTTCCGTACACCGATTACAGCAACAGACAACAACGGCGTCAACAATCATTCTTCTCATTCCATTTCTCTTCACTCTCTTCTCCTGTTCTCCACCACCACCAACACCTCCTCTTCCCACTCTGTTCCCGTCAACAGTAACAACAACATCAGCACCAACAACTCCGCTGGTCCCTGCTTTCTTCATTCTTGGAGACTCCTCTGTAGACTCCGGCACAAACAACTTTCTTGGAACTCTTGCTCGCGCTGATAAGCCTCCTTACGGTAGAGACTTCCACACTCACCTCCCAACTGGCAGCTTCTGCAATGGACGTATCCCGTTTGAGTGTTGATTACCTTGGTACTTTCTTGATTTTGCGAATTGTTTTCTTGCTTTTTCGTTAGAGATTGTGTGTTTCTTGATAAAGTTGCAAACTTTGGTGGTTCTTGATTTATGCCAGGTTATAAAGATTAACTTTTTGGAGTTCTGTTCCGGTTTTTCTAGTCTTCTTGTGCAATTGGTATGAAACATCAGAAACGGTCGCGTTTAAGCCGTGATCTTTGTTCAGGTTTTAATGTCACTACTGATGCTTGTTGCGGTTGGGGAAAGTATAAGGGATGGAACGTGTGCATCTCACCAGAAATTGCCTCTAGCGGTGCTTCAAACCACATCTGGTGGGATCAGTACCATCCAACTGATGCTGTGAATGCTACTATGGCTGATAATGTCTGGATTGGACTTCATGCAAAAATTTGTTACCCCATAAGCTTGGAAGAAATGGTAACTTCAAAGGCCAAATGAGCACGAAAGGATCCACATTTGTATTTTCTTGTATAGATAAAGGTTCAGGTCGTGAAAAACACAAGAATTGTAGAGGTTGTCTACACATAGTCAAAACATTTGATTCTGTATAAGGTTTTGTTGAGATTTCACTTGTAATCATCTTCAATGTCTGATCTCATTTTGAAGCTAGGAAATGAAGATGTGATGTCCCTGCAACAATTCATTTTTGAATTTAAGTGAGTTCAAATGATACATTTTATGATTTTCAATATTTGTATCCTGAGAAGCTCAATATTGATATGTGCTGAACTTTTCATTTGTTTCCAAAAGCTTACTTCAGAGTTTTTTTATAAGAGAATTTGAACCCTGAACCTCAGGATAATATGTAATTTACCTCAAATATGGAATTGTCATGTTCTTTAGCAATGATGGATTGCGAGTTACGCATTCATTCCACTCTTCTGGATAGATCTTTCCATCTCTCTTTGAATCTGCATCCTCAAAAGTCTGCAAGGCAAAAATTTTCTCAAATTTGATTTTATTGGATACACAGACTGCAGAGACTAAATGAATCTGCTTAGCTTACAAGGCATACCTTGTCTATAATGGCCTCAATAATTTCATCTGAGAGGACCAAATCTGATTCTTCTAAAAGTGCCAGAATCAACTCCTTAACCTTTTACCAGGAAATATTTTACTCCAACAATATGCCATTTAGAAGTGTTTGAAATGATTGAACTCAATAATGTCATCAAGGAATGCGCAATGAAATTATTTGCTAGATTTGAAGCAATGAAAATAAGTGAAATTCAGCTTGCTTTCTGGCATCGAAAAAAGCATTTTATAGGGTTTGTCAGGGAAGTGTCTAGCATATATCAGCATTTTTTTGGAAGTCCTTTTGCGTTTACAGCATATAGCATATTTCAGCAATTTTTCATAAGTCGTGCCACGTATCTCTACATTTTATTACTAAAATTTTACTACTTCCCAAAAGAAAAATCATGAGTTACCTCCTCCCTCTCGATGAATCCTGTTTGCCATATATCATATAGCTGAAATGCAACTGCAACAAGTTGTAAACGGAATTTTCATAATTCCTGTAAGACTAGCATGAACATATATGTATGCAGAAGCAAACAAGAAAGTTTCATACAAGCAATGTTTTCAGCTTGAGTTGCTTCAGGATGGAAGATACTCAAAGATTGAATGAACTCGTCGAATTCTATCACGCCATCATTCTTCAAGTCAAACAACTGGAAAAGCTAAACAGAAAACGAATATTACATTTATCAGAAATTAGAGCCACTGTAATTGTGTGGGAAGAAATTTCATTTTTTTAGTTGTCAGCTTATATATAAGAAAAATAAAAGAAAAGCTCACCCTATCTGCAAAAAGACTCCTTTTCTTGCTGTTCCTGAACAGGCCAAGCTGAAACTCTTCCTGGATATTCAAAAAATAGATTATTATGGAAAGCTAAGTCAATTTTCGTAAAAAACTTGACCTTTTATTGAACTATTTTAACTAAAAGTGATTAAAAATAATTGTTTAAAGACAAATAAAATCAATGGAGGAATTAGTCCCGCACTTTTTTTAACAGTTTAGGACCCAACATGTGAAAACGCTTATTAGAATTTCAATTGGTTGGGAGAATAAATTGGAAAAGAGTTGACATCAAATGTATTTCAATGATAACCTTCAGTTCACAAAATCATAATTTGCATCAGAATTTCATAGAAGACTCACTTTGCATATGACCCCATCATCGGTGATAGAACTACTTAATTTCCTGAATAGCTCATGTAATGCCTCAACATCAGCTTCATTGACTGCATGAACATGAGTTTTTACAGAACAAAAAAAAAATTCAAAATACATTTGAGTGATGTCGTAAATTGTTACGGACAATGTGTCTGAGCAACCAGAAGAGCTTGGCCTTCATGTTTATGTTGCTTCTGTTTCATACAAATGCAACCCATCAAGCAGGTTTCAGCTTTTCAATTCCTGAAACTATGGCATGCAATGTCCAATGTGGTCTGAAATGCTGAACCAGACCCTGAAAATTTCATGGAAGTTGGCGTCTTTTAAGTGGTTTCCAGTAGTATCAAGCGCACATCAGGTCAAAAACATTTATTCTGCCACGTGGATAGGTGCTTTTCTGATTCTTCATTGTCAATAACAGCTGATAAAGTGGTGGTTTCGTACCCTTTTAGTGTCATTTTTTCTAAGTTCGTATAGAGATGATCAATGGTTACCCGTCAAACTGGTAAGCATCAATGGTAAGCACCAGTACTTTTGTTTGATTCCAGAAAATCTGGAATTTGTGCTGAGCAATTTCTAGTAAAATCTCATTAACCATCTATGCCTGACAGTAATTCTTGCGTAATGGCTATAATTCCACCTGATTGACTCAAGAATCTGGTTCTTGTATTAGTAAGTTAAAAGTTGCTTAACTTGGAATTCTTATGTGAAAGTCACCAAAATGTTGCCAGAACAAACAATGTATTCTTATGGAATTTTTGGGGTGAATATTCTAATCCTTACTGGAAGAACACTGCTAATTTCACTCGTTTGTTTGAAACCTTGTAAAGAAATAGAAGTCTATGCCATTCCATCATCGCTCTCGGTTCATGCTGCACGTAATTTTAATCATTCATAATTTAACAGTTAGAGATCAAACGATGGACATTGACCAATGAAAACCCCCCAAAAAAATATATATGTTATTGAGATTCAATACAAAATTCTTCTGCATGTTAAGCAATAGGAACAATTATGCAGAGGCCCCTCAGTTACGATGTAAAGTCTATTGACATTTGACAAGGTAAATTAAATTGACAAGCTGCCGAAGCAGTTTCAGAGAAACGTGGATTCTTTTTTGTCTTGGTTCTTTTTCTGCTGTACATGCTAAGTATGCATGAGCCTTATGCCATCTTGAAACTTCCTCTAATCTGGGACTTCTGTGCTCAGCACAAAGCTTGGAAATGTTACTGTTAATTCCCTGAAAAATGAAAGAAAAAATAAAAACAAATCAAATGGTAAGAAATGTATCCTGACTGGCACCATTGATTGTATGATGATCCAAAATGAAACAGAATAAGTTGAAAGCCGATAACTCAGGAAATATTTAGAACCCACATTAGATATGGAAGAGTCATGTTCTTGATGAGGGATGGATTCTTTGAAACATATTCCTTCCATTCTTCTTGGCTGATCTTTCCATCTCCATTTAAATCTGCCTCAGCAAATGTCTGTAAAAAGGTGCAATGACCAAAATGAACACCTGGGAGAAGAATGCAGGAGATTTTAACAGATTACGAAATTTAGAAAATTGCAAACACCTTATCCACAATGGATTCAACATCATAACTGGAGAGTGCCAAATCCGACTCACTCAGGATAGCCGATACCATTTCCTTCAACTTTGAGCAAAACAGAAATTCAGAAATTTGTTGACAAATCATGTTCAAGATAAAGTATAGAAATTTGTAAATATCATTCAGAAAAGATTAAGTTATAGCTATCAATTTGAGTATATATTTATCTTTAAACACATAACATATAAAACAAGGGTACATGCAGTAATTTGGTACGAAGACACAAGATACAACTTGGCAAAATGATACTAAATGTTTGGCACTTCATATATTAAGCATCTTTAGAGCTATATAGATGCCTTCTCATCACATCATTATTCCTTACTAGCTACAATTTATTTTCTTATTTCCATTTATGGATAATGGAAAATTTCTCTAATATGGCAATTGGTACAGTAATATTCTATGGATGGGGGCATCATTCTTTTATTTAATTCGCTTCTCCTTCCACATCCCATAGTTGACATCGTATTCCTCTAAGTTCATAATTCTCAAATACGTTCTCAAAGACTATTTTTTTAAAAATTTAACAAAAATTAATTTATTTAATTAAACAAAAAATATTTTATATATAATACATTTTGAAAATCTTAAAAAATATAAAATATTTTTTGTAACTTCTATTAAAATTGATCTATATAAAATAATCAAAAAATTATTTATGAAATGATTTATAAATTTTGGAAACAAATAAAAATTTGTAAGTAAATAGTATTTTGAGTATATATTCGTAAATATACATTGTTAGCTACTAAGTAAGTTAGACTTCTTGACCCCCGAGGTCAAAGGGAAGTCAAGTAACTGACTTTCTGGGAAGTTAACTTCCTTTATTCAGTCAAGTAAAAGAAGTTCTGAACTTCCCAAGAAGTTGTACTTCGCCCCCCATTCACCCCTAACCAAACAAACCCTAAGTATATGATTTCTTACAAGAATAAATTGATTATGAAAATGTATTATAAAGTGCTTGAGCTCGACAAACTATAGACTAGGGTCATTGTTATTAACACTGTGAAAAGCTACTAATTAATTGAAAAATGAATTGATATCAAGTGAATTTTTATTGTTAATCGTGAAAGGAAAGCAAAGAAAAGGGAAAGTTGCAGGTTATTACCTCACTGTGCTCGATGTAACCAGTTTGTCGTAGATCATACAATTTAAATGCAACTGAAAGAAGAAATTTTCAAGCATATCTGTCATATTTGTGTTTAATCAACTAGAGTTGAAAAACATGTTGAGTTTCATATCATATGAAAACAAGAAAAGAACAAAGAAGACAATTGATGCATATTATACTTTACATTCGATTTTGTCTTCTTTAGAAGCATTTGGGTGGAAGATGCTTAATGCACGCACAAATTCTCCAAATTCAATAACCCCGTTCCGTTTCACATCGAAAAGATCAAATACCTGCAATATGTTTGCAACATAAGAGACATCATTGACTAGAAAAAATTATTTTGGCTGAGAAGTCACACATGTGAAATGATGTAGCAGCACCATCTGAAAATATATTGGAGGAATGAAGATATCTCAGATATATATTTTTAGGGAAATGAAATGCAGTGACATCTCGCTCTCTGAAAATAATGGAAATTCATTTTGCCTATATGGTTTCGAAGTGCATGCAGATGATCCGGTAGCTAGAACATAAACCTCAAACCACAACGGTGAGAAATGTACAAGTGCACACCCTGTCAGCAAAAAGATTCTGCCTACTGCTATTTTGAAAAAGAGCAAGTTGGAATTCTTCCTGTTCATCAAAGGAGAGAAAATAGCACTTACTAAATGATACAAGAAAAGTAAAACAAAAATCCTAAATCTACAGATTGGTGAACTCAATTGCAGATACCTTATGAATGCAACCATCATCAACAATGCTGCTACTTAGCTTCTTGAAAAGCTCATACAGAGCTTCTATTTCGTTGACTGAAACTGCCAAATAATTAAAAATGACAAAAGTTTGGAAAACATGAATAGAGCACATATCAGTGGAGTAATAGAACATGAATAGAAATATGTTCTAGCATAATACTAGTGCAGCTAATAATGATAGAGCATAAACATGGTAAACTATGTTATCAAATCACTGAGACATTGGAAGCACATATCAGTGGAGTAACCTCTGCATGCGATGCTAGTTGATATAGTTCAGTAAAGACTCGCAGTATTCTTAGACAGTAAAAGGAATATGTAATTGACCATGATCATTATATCATGGAGAAGCTAGAAATGCAATGAAAAGCATCGCATACTTGTATAGGCTTAAGGAAAGATCATGAAGTCAAAGATGCAGCATAATATGTCCATTGGAATCATTCAGTGACACAGACCACAAGCACAGTGAACTAGTGAGACAGTCCCTTGTGACGAACATGAGATGACATGAAACTTGCAAAGTCATAAATGGAAATAATGTGAATGCGCCCAATTGGCCAAACAGAAGAGAACAACTGAAAATGGCTAACCCGGTACTTTCAACGCTCCCAAGAGATATCTCTTAAGAAAAAATAAATAAATAGAAACTGATTGGAGAGGCCAACTCTTTAAGTTTTCACTTACACACTGTTTCAGAAGCAAGAATTGTGGGATCCTCATGCCCTAGTCGCTTTCTTTGTGTTTTGACACAAAAGCAGCTCTTGAAAACGCGCATGGTTATGGCCGTATGCAGTAATGTTATTCATAAGGGGTTTATCCGAAGCCTGGTAGTTATGTATGCTTATCAGTATATGTCCTGGAGGCTGCAACATCCAGACCAAAAATATATCAATCTCACAGATGTTTATGAGTTAAATAAAACAACGTCTGATGCATTTGTCCAGTACTATACAGAATTAATTAATCAATGAACAAAAGTACTGGAAGCAAATTTATCCACATCATAATTCAGCCAAATACTTTGGCAGCATATTACAGGGTCTATAGCATGACAAAGAGGTTCATGAAATCCCAAATCTATTGCTTGCTTTTGTTTAAAAATTACATTGTGGAATAGCTCACAAATGTAAATACCAAAATCTATTTTATCTTTTCACTAAGCTTTTGTTCTCAACTAAATTAAGAGACTTCTAATAATCTTGTCGGCAAAGAACTTTTCCAGGTTGATTGACCATTGAGAACAGGTGAATGGTGAAGCTGGCAATACCATCACCATCGGACATCAGTACCAATACCAAATTGGCTCTGCCACCCAGAAATGACATTTAGTTCCGCTAATTGGTCAAGATTATAGTTTCAGAAAGGGCTTCAAGACTAAAAAAATTAGGGAATCACGAAATAAATAGTGGAATCGCAAAGTCTTGACAACAACATTTTCACTTTTAGAAAAAATCTTTCTTTAGGTGGTAATTCAGTGATTAATGATGTTGGACCCAAGAACCAACATGGAGAGGCAAACCCAAAAAAGTTGGTTTATCCATCCATTGATTTTACTGTTCCATTTTCTGACAGAACACTGAAGTTAATTGTGTCATCTCAAGCTCCACTTCTCCAACAAAAAAAAAAAGGTCAACGTTTGGTGATTTTGCATTGGAAGACCTCTCCATCAAATTCAAATCCATTTTCTTGCAGTTTCAGAACCTCATTCAAAGAAACCTATACTATCTACATGATCGCCCCAAATCAAGCAAGAAAACATGGGCAAGGAAAGAAAATTCATCAAATCATAAACAAACTCTACAATCCAAAACACAAATAGGGATCAAAATGGGCATGCAAAACTGAGAAGAACTAGAAAATAAAAAAAAAAACCTAGAAAGGAACTCGAAGAAGTGAATCATTTAGGGAAGTTTGAATACCCACGTAGTATTCTCTTCGGTCTATGAAGAACTAACAGTTTCATTCGCCTCCGCATTTTGATTCATATAGTATTATTTTGCCTTTTTCTTTTCTTCTTCGAAGAGTCCTTAACATACCCAGTTGTGTAATTATAGGGGTTAAATTCATCCACTTTGTTAAGTTGAACCCGTCACTAAAATCTAAATTTTTAATATAATTACTTAATTATTTTTTATTATTAAAGTTTATAAATAGATTATTATGTCATCAATTTTTATATATCAGTGTGCCACACATATTAGAATAAAAATATAAGTTATAATGACTTTCACACCGATATTTTTATTCTTGTCCGTATAGCACACTAATATGTAAAAAATTGATAATGTGACGGTCTATTCATAAATTCTGGTGATAAAAAATAGCAGAGTAACTATCCTGAACTTTCTAGTAAAGTTAAGTAATCGTTTTTAACAAATTTAAATTTTAATGACCAAGTTGAATTAAATCACCAAATTCAGTGACCGTGGATAAAATTAACCCAATTATAAAAGCCTAATACACAATTTAGCCTTCAAACTTGCACTTTTTTTCTCTTTGTTACCTTAAATATTTTGAGTGTTCTACTTACCTCTTAAATTTGTGTAAACTATTTTAATTACCCTTGAACTTATTTAAACGGTCTCAATTACGCTTTAAACTTAATTAAACTAGACAATTCACTAACTTTTTTAATTCATTATGGATTTATTAAGATGTTTCTTTTTATTTTTTTTTTATTTTTTAAGTTTATGAGTAATAATTGGAAGGTGAACTGGAGGATTATAATGTTGAAACACATTGGAAAAATATTTAGTTGAGACAATTTTAATAAATTCAAGAGGTAAATTAAACGCTAAAAATATTTAAAGTGACAGAAAAAAAAAATAAGTTTGGAAGATAAATTATGTATTAATCTCTCCTTTTTAAAAGCATGAGCTGTAATCCACTGAATTTTTTAACCCTATCCTTACCATATATGTGGCATTTTTAATAAAACCATATTGAAATAACAACTAACCTTGAAAAGGTTATGGAAGGCACTTGGAGTCCATAGCTTGAAATGAATTCTCTTCTGTAAAAGGCACCACATGATTATGCATTGGGGAGATTGTAACATAAAGATGGAATTGCTGCTAACATGGCTTGACCATTTATGTGTTTTAACGTTTTCATGAAACAATGATGTGCCTGTGACTGGATTTGTGTTTGGTAACTCGCATGTCTTGGGGTATTGAATTGGGTTGCACAACATGAACATGAGTTATCTAGTTTCTTCATGTTCTTGTTCAAAACTTGTATCCCAATTTCGAACAAACAAGAAGGCCAAAATTCAAAGTCAACTCATTAATTTAATGTGGAAGTCGGTAAAAGTTGTATTCAAAAGTGATAATTACGTGATACACCACAAAATATTTGTAAAATTTGTTCCGTACGAACTGAAGATGTTTATTACAAATACATTTTTCAATATTTCATCCATACATGTTCAATTGTTTATCTGTCGTTGGAATGCTATTAATTTGTTATTTATGTTGTTCTTTTATTGCAAATTTTGAAGTAAGCATTATGTTTACATATTGTTTATATTTTATTTATATATTGTTTATAAACAATATTCAATCAAGTCTAATCGATATATAAATAGAAAATAACATATAAACAACATCTAAATAAGATATCAAAAATCTATTAAAGTTGTAGAATTTTTGTTTATATATTATTGACATGTTGTTAATTTATTATTTATATTATTTTATTATTTTAAAATTCAAAATATCTTGTTTATATGTTGTTACAAATTATTGATATATTGTTTATAAAATAAAATTCAATCAATTCTAATCAATATATGAACAAAAAACAATATATAAACATATATAAACAAATCTGTAAATTATAAACATAAATAACATATAAACAAATATAAAAAAATATAAATAGATATAAACAACATATAAATAAAAGTCCATGTTGTTGTAATTTTTATTTGTTAGATGTATGCTTGAAATTTTGGAAAGTATGGGTTGAAATTTTGAAATTAGAATTGGTGATTCTATAAATTCTTATTTAAGAGTACGAAATATGTAAATCTCCCTATTAAAAATGTGAACTCATAATTCAGGGCCAAATTCTAATCAATTCAAATACACAAACTTACACGGTTTAGGTCCAAATATTTTACGGGTACAAGCCGAGTAACAACTTGGGCCACAATTAAGGGTGGACACCGAATTCGGGCTGGGCCACCCCTAAATTTTTAGCCTAATTGACCGGGCTGAAGGTATGACCTAGACCCGCCCATTCAAAAGGGCGGGTCGAGCCGGACCAGCCTGCGGGCTATTTTTTTTTTTAAATATTAATATTCTATATTTTTTAATCAAAATAATATTTAACCTATATTTTATTATATAAATTATACTTTAATAAATACTAAGTAACTCTTAAATTTATAATTGACATTATTTTTACTAATTTATAACACATAACACATCAAATTAATATTAATATATTATATTATATATATATATATATAAATTTATATATATTATATATATTTGGGCTGAGCAAGATTGTCTACATGTTATTTCATAAGTTCTGATCCGACCCTATTTTACTTTTAAAAAATTAGGCTGAACCGACCCGCAGACCGAATACTAGTAACCCAATCCGATCATTTATACAACACGGGCTCGAGCCTACACATGAACTGAGTTAAAATACACAACCCTACTTGCATAAGCTCAAAATTAATTTCTTTTTTTGTCAATTTTAGAATCAATCTTTCAGTACAGATTCCAAGCATGCATAAGTGCACAAAGAAGCACAAGCAATAGGATTACTTTAAAGGGGTTCAATAGTGACTTTAAAGGACTTCAATAGTGACGTATAGATTAGTCCACACGCATGCTCTTGGTCTTGGGTTTGGACATAATCCAGACTATGCAGTTCACAACTAGTACAATAATTCACACTCGCTGGCCAAAAAAAAAATTCACACTCTGTCGCAATCTTTCCCCCCCTTTTACATGCTAGAAATATCTCAATTGATTCGCAACTTTAAACCATTCTAAGATTTTATTCGATTGAGATTGGCTTGGTCAAAGTGCATCCCTAAATACACTCATGAGGACTAATCTTGTGGCCACTCTTCTGATCCGATGATGCATATCTGCAATTAACAAACCAATCGACTTGTAATTCATTAATTATTGGTATAAGAGTCAATTTCAGCATTAAGATATCGTCGTTCGATTCTTGATGGGGGCAAATAAAATGACTTATCAAAAAAAATATTCAATTAAGAAAGAAAAATTTGGATTACACTTGATAAGATTACTTTTTTCCATAATCAAATTTCAATTTAATTTGAAATTTTATATCAGCGATAAAATCGCTCTTCAAAATATGAATAAGAATTTCAAATTTGATTGATAATGTTAGAAAAACGGTCTCCTATAACGGGTGAATCAGAACCCGGTTAGTCAAGGTGTGAACTGCTTCCGTAGATCGAGACTAATTAGTAAGCTCAATTGAATTTGGATAAGGCTCATGTGCAAAGTCTATTAGGCCCAAAGCCCATGAAAGACTTTATGTATAGAGATGAGGGGAGGAAAGAAGGAAGAAGGAAAAAAAGGAAAAAAAAAAAGGAGAGGAAAATATTTTCTCTTCCTCTCCCTTCAAGATCTACTCCTTCTTCCTCCCTTTAAGGCATCCGTGCCTCTCACTTGATCAAAAAGATTTCGTTCTTCTTGAATAGTCGATCCGCGTGGTATCTAAAGGGCGAAAGAGTCGAGCTTTTCCGTCGACAATTCGACCTTGGTTTACTCGCGAGACCAACATCAAAGTTTGATCCTGACCTTGTTGCATGCTACTGGTTGAGTCGTGTTTCTGTTGCTATCGATGTTAGTAATTCGATCCTATTTTATTATACTATTTAATAATTAAACCGATGCATTTCCTTCAGGTACTAACAACAAATTCAGATAAGATAAGTAGTTGAATAAGCAACACAACACATGAACATAGGATTCCACGTTTCGGATCGATTATCATAACTCATCGTTGGCTGGTTATTAATGGCATTTTGCTCCATTTCTTTCCCATTATCGTCAGAAAAGTTTTCCTTTTCGATTACGTGAAGCCCACATTATTAACTTTTTTTTCAACAAATGTATTTTATTTTTGAGCAGGACAACAAATGTATTTGAAAGAAATCGATAAGACATGTCCATTCAAGATAACAATGAGTATCTTACTCATCAAATACCGTCCGTACTTGTATTCAATCAATGCAAATAAATATAAATATGATTAGTTAATGATAAACGAGTATTTTGCAGGTAGAATAAAAGTATATAATTTTGTTATCCATATAAATAAAAAAAGGTATCCGTACAAATAAGGACATTAACTAATTGTACCCATATACTACCTACGATCATCCCTAACAAAGAGCATATAAATTAGATGTGTTTAATTTGTTGAAAATATAAATTAAGCTAAAATAATAACTTTGAGTTTTTGGATTAGATTCAATTCTCGTGAAGGTAACATAAAGTTAGGCTCAATGGTACAAACATCTTTAGTCTAGTCATATGTTAGTGTTAGTATTAATATGGCATTTATCTATATATTGTTGCTTTCATATATTAGTAGATATCAATGATCAAAATTCAACACTTAGAAAGAGAAATATCGTATGGTGGACGTTAAGTATAAGCATTTCCATCCAAAGGAATGTTGGAAATCACATATATCCAATAAAGTTTCAGCCCAAAAAAATAGCTAATAAAATACACTTGTCAATTTTTGTGTCTAACGAAGATATTCCACTTTGACCCACTTGATCAATTATAAAGTACTTATGGACAAACAATACAAAGTTTATCTCAAGGTAGTATTGAATTTTATCAACAAGTTATTTTGTTTAATGGTAAATATGACTTAAGGAGATTTTATTTGTCAAAGAAAACATTTAAAAGACAAGATAATGGTTAATATTATAACTTTCCAGAGTAGTTGTTCACTCTTTATAAACAAAATTTAATTTTTTCACTCTACATAAATAGGATAAATCAAATTCTAAGAGATTTTTACTCAAATTTTGTCATTTATACATCATGTCTATACCGACGATTATTTATTTTTGTACAAACAGATATGTGTGGTATATATATATCCCTAAATTATTTTTATTAAATTAATATTTTTATAGTTTGCACTATTGACACTGTGGTACGAAACAAATAAGTTTGCATAGATAAAGAAAATTGGCAACTTAAGCTCCGAAAAGGTTCAAACTTTTTTGTTTAAAGGATTCATAATTATGTCACCACAAAGAGCGCTACAGATAATAAATACAAGTTCCACATGAAACACGAGCAATAACATAAGTAACATTTCAATTAGTATTTTCTCCTTTTCAAGTGTCAGTGTTGAATAGGCTTAGTGGAAATGGAAATGTGAAGACCGCAAACCCACTAATAAATAAGCAAACAAAACACATAATTCAACTCCGCATAACAGCGACGGGTTTAGTCAAGTTCGTAAGCTAAACGTTAAAAAATAAATAGAATCAATTTTTTAATTATTTAATGAACTAACATATAGGGGGTAAGTCCCAAGCTAAATTACCCAAACGATTGGATACTTTTTGGTGGATGCAATATATTTCGGATTCAATTAATACTCAAAATAAAATGTGTATATCTCTTAGTGGGGCCATTAAAAAAATATAGGTGGTAAGTTAGTTTATGACTTAAGTAGATTAAATGTTTGTTGTCACATCCCAAGTCGACAATAAAAGTAAATTACAATTATTTAAACTCACAATCACAATGCCACGTGGTGGAAAACATTTATGTCAATTGTCAGCATTTGAATGAAGACTATTGACTTACTAGGAGCATATCCAGTGATATTCTTATTTTTTAGTGTGTTTTTTATATAAATAAAAAATATTTTTAAATTTAAAGAGTGAAAATAATAATTATTTGCAGTAGTATATTTTTAAATTAAATATTTTTTTTATAAATAGAATAAAAATAATAAAAAAATAAATAATAAAAATATCATCAAAATTTAAATCTCATTAATAATATAAAAAATAAAAAGTGAATTTAACTATTAAAATTTAAAAAGTTAGAATTACTCTCTAATCTAAATATAAAATATAAAAATTATATTAAAATTATATTTTTTATTTTTTGTGGTGGCTTTTTAAAAATAAAAAAAATTTAAATTGATAAAGAGGATATTAAAGATGCTTTAAGAGTATTAACTTGAAACTTAGGTTTGTGTCACATTTAACAACAATTTAAAAGTTATGTTAAAAAGGATAAAAAGAACAAACATTATACCAAAAAATATTAACTAGTCTAATTTTTCTTCCTCTTCATCT